>PISX010007586.1:0-87915 GCA_004024625.1 Mellivora capensis | reverse complement strand
AAAAAAAAAAAAAAAAAAAAAAAAAAAAAAAAAGTTGACTTTTGTCAAACTAAACCCTAAAAGTCCCTTCTAGTATATGTAATGTCCTAGAACCATATTCAAAAGAGGTAGCTCTTCTGCACTGACTCTACCTATCATACGCAGTTCAGATGCGATAGGGTAAGAAAACATAGTTCACTGGAAAGAATATTAACTTTAAAATTAGATTATGTGAAAACACTGGAACAATTATTTAACTTCCAGAAGCCTCTGTATCTTCATCTTTAAAATTAGAACCCCTAAAATTAGTACCCAGGGTTTCTGTGAGAATTAGATACAGAATATGCACTAAATCTGAGAGCAGAAGGCTTGTTCAGTTAAGGTTACTGGTGCATAGTTTGATCCCAGGAGGCTATTTGAGCATCCCACCCATGTGGTCTATACAATCCCATAGGACCAGGTCACTGGGCAAGTGTAGAGATTTTTATGTTTTCTTCTTTACTACCTCAATATTTTTACTTATCTGTTGGATTCTTAGTTTATTTAAATTCTTAGTGGATCTCCAGTAGAGTGGAGCCAATCCAGTTTTCACCTCTACTTTCAAATATTGGTGTGATGGGAAACACATAGCATTTAATGGTTATCTCCTTCATTTTGCAAGTTTCTAACTTCAACTGTCAAGAAACTCCTTGTCATCTCTATACTTTTCCCTCCTAAACACCTTTCCCTGCCTAAAACAAAAACAAACAAACAAACAAAGATATACTGATGACATTCAAAGATAGTGGTATTTTGAAGCAAACAAACAAAAATCACTCCTCAGAATTATACCTATCTGATCACCTAAGCAAAGCATAGTCTAGAGGCATTGCTTCTTACTCTTATTTGATTCTAATTGAGCAACGGTAAAACAATATTATGTTGTTGAGAAAGCATGGGTTTGGAAATCAAATTGGCCTAGGGTCCATCTTGTCCCAACCACTAAACAGTTATGTATTTTGTTCATGCCTCCTTGTAGCTCTAATTCTCTCATCATACTGTAATTTTAATAATACCTGCTTGCTGTGGTGATAACGTGCCTAATGCAATACACATTTCCCACAAACTACTTCTGTTTTGGAGATTCAAGCCTTCCAGACTTCTGGCTCCCAGCCTGGTAGGCAGCAAAGTTCAAAGTGCTGGATCCGATAAGTAACTTTGTGTATCTTCAGTGATAACCATGTGTCATTGGTGCTCCAGTAAGTATAATTCAATAGAATGAAGAAAATCTTCTTTTCTTTTCTTTTTTTTTTTGTATTTTTGTTTAAAAGCTGTATTTTACATTAAAGGCACACAAGTCTTTGGCAATAAAAGAATCATGTAAAATTACAAATAAGAAAGCAAAATTATCTAAAACCTCATTATAAGAAAATAAGACTAATTTATACTTCAGTGTAAAAGCATAAAAAGCATAAAAGCATGGCACTGTAACTGTATATATGTAGGCATAGATATGTGGCATTGTGGGCATGTTTCACTCTACTCTGCGCTGTAGAAAAAGTCAGTTAAGTGCCTCCCTTGGGCTCAGGTCATGATCCTGGAGTCCCCAGATCAAGCCTCACGTCGGGCTCCCTGCTCAGGGGGGAGTCTGCTTCTCCCTCTGCCCCTCACCCTGAAATCGTGCTACCTCTCTCTCTTTCTTGCTTGCTTGCAAATAAATAAAAAAAAAAAATCTTTAAAAAAGAAAGAATGAAAGAAAAATAAGAAAAGAAAAAAATTCCTGATTCTTTGTTGGGAAATACCATTCAAACTATTTTTAGTGATTACATTATTTTATATGAAATCACTTGAAAATATCTAATCAGTTCTCTACTGAAAAATATCCATAAAGCAAAGCTCAGAGAAGCAACTGTGTAGGTCCCACAGCTGAAGAGTACTGAGAAAGGGAAATGGACTTAGGTCTTCTTGTCCTCAAAGTCCACCTGCCCCCTACCCCCACTACAGATTACTGGATTACTTTCCTTGCATTACATTTCCAATTGTTGGAATGCATGTCACTGACCTAGGCAAATCATTCCAGGTTCTTTAAACCAAGTTAATGTTGTGGGTTATAGGACCCATTCGTTTTTGCCTTGTCCCTCATATAAAATAAGATTCTTGCCAATACAGTTATAGCTCTGTGTGCTTAGAAGACTGAAGACATTAAATGAAAAACCCTCGATTTACATAATTCTGAAAGTTAACATGGAAAATTCCACTATAAAAACGCCCTCAGCTGCATTAGAAGCATTAGCCCCAGGCTTAGTTTGCACTGCACTAAAATGAGCAGTTAGAACAAGAAAACAATGCTCACCAGTTGCCTGGCATTGTGCAGACCCAGTCATAAAGTGCATGTTATGATGTAACACCCACTGGGACTAATTATTCCCTCTTCTGTATGGAAGAGCACAAGCTGTGCAACCTTTGGGAGCTCTGACTCCTCAGAAAACCTTCTATTCCTCTCTCCTCCCACTCTGCCCACAATAGGGATTCTCCCATCAAGCCTCCATTTGGCTAAGAGAGAGAATAGAATCTGTGGTAATTGATAGTCTCTGTTCTGGCTTGAAGTGGAGCAAAAGCCTACGACTGTCACTCCTCTACTCAGACATAGTTAATGGGTTCCCACTGTTGATGGGATAAAATCTTTAACATGGCCCCAGGCCCTCCAAGATCCAGCCCCATGGCCTTCACTGCGTTGTTTTCATCACTGCTTCCCGGTGACTGCTCTGTTCCCTTCCACCAAGCCTGTCTATTCATAGGTTCCCAGAAGCCAAAACTCCTACCTCACCTTTCTGAACATCACTGCAGCTTCCAAAAATGCCTTCCTATCTCTTCTGCCCATGTGAAGTCAGCCCCTTCATACAATCAGGTTAATATGCCACCTGGTCCCTAATGACATCCAAACTACCTTGGGCTTTGCTAATGTCTTATTTACTTATTAGTAACACTTACTGGCTCCTGAATGCATCTGTCTAAGGTCATTTTTATTTTCTGACCACACTTATTTTTCTTGGCCAGGAAAAGAATTGTCTCTTACTCTGTATGTAGCTGCTTAAATTCTGATATATCTTCTCTTAGGTGTTCAACTAGAGTGATTCCACTTTTTTTTTGAACCAGAGAGCTAAATCCTTTAGGATAAAATCTTTTGCATTACAGTGACTTAGGGGGGAAAAAAGTCTTTTTTCTTGCAGAGTCACAGAGAAACATCTTTAATTTCAGCCCTGTTTAAAAACCTTCTTTAGGGGCGCCTGGGTGGCTCAGTGGGTTAAAGCCTCTGCTTTCGGCTCTGGTCGTGATCCCGGGGTCCTGGGATCAAGCCCCACATCGGGCTCTCTGCTCCACCCGGAGCCTGCTTCCTCCTCTCTCTCTGCCTGCCTCTCTTGCCTACTTGTGATCTCTGTCTGTCAAATAAATAAATAAAATCTTAAAAAAAAACCAAAAACCTTCTTTATCCCAGCCCTGTGTCAGCCCACCTGACATTACTGAACCCCAATTAGCACCTGTGAATGCAGGCAATACCCATAACACTCACGAAGACAGTCTCAGATAAGAAAGAGGAGGTAGTTTCATTGTATATGGTCACAGCAGAAGACATAATCCCTTCAGAGGATCTCTCAGGGCCCCTTTTTTACCAAAGAGATCTGGAAGAGAAACGGAGCTGCTGAATATGACAGTGAAATGTTGAACTTTTAAACAGGCATGCTGGTTTAATACCGGGAATATTTAAAGAGGCCTTTAGCTATTTTGCTGTTCTCATATTATAGGCAAATAGTCATAGTTTATCTTCTGCTGGGCTGCTTTGGGGTCTTCTAAGCCAATCTCAATAGGTAAATATCAATTGTTCAGCCATAAAAGTCCATAAAAACCGGAGTTCCAGAAAGAGCATTATGTTTTGCATACAGTAATGTGTTTATAAGTGTTTTATAAGCCCCGTGCAACAAAAATGGGAGTGTGAATACCGATACTATGATATTTCAGTTTGTCTCTGGGGCACTTAATAATTTAGCAATATGTTTCAATCAAGTTCACACTACATTTATTAAGGAGCTTTATGTGGTTTTCTTTTTCAATTTGAAGCTAATACGTGGCTAAAAAAAACTTCAAGTAAATGTGTGGCATTAATCCTTGTATACCAGCCGATGTTTACAACAGCCCATCATGGGATATTAGTTCTAGAATGACTTAAAAGCCAAATCATGAATTTAGAGGGCTATATGAATTCCCATTATCAATTTTCAACCACCTAGACAATTCTATAGGATATAAACTAAAGCAACCGTATATCATAAACAAGGCCCCCCCGTCCATTTATCTTGCTCATTACGCCTCACCTACAATTCCCCAACTAGACCTTGGCAGGTAAAGAAACAATTTTTAATCAACCCCATTTTAATGACACTTAGAATATTATTCCTCACCCAAATGGATATACCTCTTCCCCCTTTGGTAACGGAAGAAACATTTAGTTTGCTTTTCTACACCAATAGATTATCAGTCTAGAATTGGTATACCTAGGAAGTATTCAATAATGTAAGAATCAACACAGCTATAGGGTTTGTTTTAAGTCATGTTTTTTGGACAGTTCCAGATCTGGTTATTCTCTGAATGCATCATTCCTTTTTACAAGACCAGGGTAACAGACAACAGAGGTACTATACCCAGTTCGCCTTGGGTCCCTTTTATATTTCTGTAAACACTTCCCTGAGTTAGGGTGTGAGACTTAAGTCCCTGGCCTCAGGAGTTGGTAATTCCTGAAGAAAATCTCACACTCCAGAATTTTTCAGTGAAATCAGTGGAAATGACCTTCTTCCATGCTTTCCCACAAATCATATCCTTGTTCGGCTTCCCTTTCTTGTCCTGCTTCTCCTTTCACCAGGTTATCTTGGGGGTTCTTCCTACTAAATCACTTGAATACAAATGCTCACTTTGAGTTTTACCTGAGGGGAACTTGAAAGAAAATAGCTTTGTTTTACATAAAATTTTCTTTGTATTAAGTACAATTCTTTGTCTACCAGTAAAGAATGATATGGACATAATTTAATAGTTCTTTGCAATAATGTTTTGGTTATACTTTCTTTTGGGAAGAATGTGCACTTAGGAATTAAACCGAGGTTCAGGGTAAGTCTGGAAAGTTCACTAACTATGTAACACTGGAAACATGACTAGTTGTTGCTTCCCCAATTCCATTAGAATAAATCCCCAGAGGAACATTCGGAATATGTCTAGCACAGTGCTTTGTTCATAGAATTTATTATCAAATAGCTCTCTTTAAGCCATCCCTCTACTTGTTTGAAAATGTTTAATCTACCAAAAGTATGATACATTCAACCCAACAGCAGTAGGAAACTCCATTAATTTATCCTATATAGGTTAAGCCATGTCATGCTGACTATTGATCTTTCAGGAAAAGATGGGATTTTAAGAGGGTAGGAGACAGAAAGGCATAGAGTTTAGAGACATTATGCTTCTGAATATGTCATGACAGATAATATGTCTTCCCTCTAATCCAGAAAGCCAATGCTATTTTCTACGTTTTTCCTCCCACCTGTGGTGGTATCGCCAAACTTGACTAGAAATGTCATTATAGAAGCAAAGATTTCTTAAACTCCAGATGTTAGGGAGAAATGTAGCTTTAAAAGTTTACCAGAAAAGTCAAAGTCACTTCATATTTATTATAAAGGCAAGCTGCTGAGTGAGCGTGTCTATGAGGTAGGAACATTATACTGCTCATGTTATCTTATAGTGAAAATTATTTGCCCAACATCTGTGATCTCTTCCTCCTTTCTCATAGAAATCCACTTTGTTTAGATATCTAACCTTTCTCATGCAAGTCTGTGGTGCAAGCGAATCTGAATTCAGCTCCAACTCCATGAGAGGGCATGAATAGTCAAACATAACGTCATGTTAATTGATTTAAAAAAATAAAAAAAGTACATGACCTAACTTGGGCAAATAAATTTTGAGTGAAGTATTTCTAAGTCTTTTGAATAAGTTAGTTCTGGAATTTGAGAGAAATCTGAAGTAAGTTTCCTACCTCTCACTCATTTTCATGGGAAGTTATCAATCACATATGAGTTTAGCAACTGCTGCAACCATTTCACAGTTGGACTAAAGATGAAACACTGAAGGAAGAAGCAAATTCCAAAGAATTACAGAGAGATAGGGGCACCTGGGTGGCCCCGTGGGTTGATCCTCTGCCTTAAGCTCAGGTCATGTTCTCAGGATCCTGGGATCAAGCCCTGCATTGGGCTCTCTGTTCAGCAGGGAGACTGCTTGCCCCCCTCTCTCTCTCTGCCCGCCTCTCTGCCTACTTGCGATCTCTCTTTCTGTCATAAATAAATAAGATCTTAAAAAAAAAAGAATTAACAGAGAAATAGAATTAGAGCACTCAATTCCAAAGAGAGTCATTTCTCTGTGTGAACTAATACATTTCCATTTTTTTAAATTTTATTTATTTATATGTCAGAGAGAGAGAGAGAGCGCACGAGTGAGAGAGCAAGCACAGGCAGACAGAGTGGCAGGAAGAGGCAGAGGGAGAAGCAGGCTCCCTGCCGAGCAAGGAGCCTGATGTGGGACTCGATCCCAGGACGCTGGGATCATGACCTGAGCCGAAGGCAGCCGCTTAACCAACTGAGCCACCCAGGCGTCCCTACATTTCCATATTTTTAAAGTCAATTTGATAGGGTCTATTTTCGTAACAAATTACAACCAACCTGCTGAATTAAACTACATGATTTTATTCCTTCACAGTTCTAGAGGCCAGAAGTCTGAAATTAAGGTGTTGACATGACTGGTTTCTTCTGGAGGCTACGAGGGAGAATATTTCCTATGCTTATTTCCCAGCTTCTGGGAGCTTCTGGCAATTCTCAGCATTCATTGGTATATAGACATATCCCTCCAATCATTACCCCAGTTTTTACATGACTTTCCATCTGTGTCCCTCCATGTGTCAAATCTCTCTCCTCTTTATTACAAGGACAATAGTCATTGGATTCAGGGCCTGCCCTAAATCCTGAATGATCTTGTCTCAAGATCCCTTACTTAAATCTACAAAGGCCTTATAATGTCACATTCACAGGAACCAGGAGTTAGGACTTGGAGATGACATGATTTTTGGAGACACATGATTTAATGCACTACAGTTGACTTTTGTTACTCACAGATAACCATTTTTTTCTGATAATGGACTCCAATTTAACTCAAATAAATAATCCCCTTATTCTGTGGCATAACTCTAGGAGCCTGGTCTTAAAAATGATCGAATTCCACAATTTAAACTTTGAAAGGGCATTTTTGGTCATCTCATCTAATGTTCCCCTTACCATAAAAATCTCTTTAAGGAGTTCCTAAACAACAGCTGACTCTGATACTGGTTTTAATTACTCTGAAATGTATATATTTTTCATGACATCTATATCTCTTCCAGAAAATTCTGACCATTTGAAATTTTCTATGACCAGAAAGCATATCTTACTTTTGAAGAGCCCAAATCATGTAGTTTACATACATGAAAGATCATGTTAGATCCTTATTGGAGCCCTAAAAAAAAGTACATGGTACTAAGAGTAATCTCTGAAAGAGTGTATGGGATTAACAGATGGAAGAGAAAAAATATCTAATTTGGGCAAGCAGTTGAATTTCTGCATAGTTTACTCTATGTGAATTTACCATTAAGACTTTTGAAATATAATATTTGACACTATTATGCAGAGAGGTAGGTTAAAATGAAGTTTGTGGACCTTAGTAAATGGAAACTAAATGCTCATATACTCTGGTACATAATGAAATGAGGGAGAGACACAAAACATCCAGAAGTAAGACAGACAGAATAAAGTGTCATGGATGTGAAATTGTTTCTGATTTTAGAATCTTTAATATTTATTCAATAAACACCCAGAAGTATCAGTTTGTACTTCCTACCATTTTCCTTCAAAACTATTGCAAAAACAATTTGTGAGGCTCTTAAAAGAGATAAAATCAGATTTTTCAAAAACATAAGGGGAGCCAAATTTCTAAAAACATCTAAAAAATCAGGAGTTTTAAATATGAACTATTTGAACTCAGTCTCAAGATAGAATACCATAATTCCATGACTCTAAAGGTATAGACATGAACAAAACTCTTGCCAAACAATGCTCAATTCACACCTCCAGCCAGCTATCCTCAAAGTTAAAACTATCTCAAAAACAGACAACAAAAATTAAAAATAAAAGAAATATCAACAGAAATGTTAAGAAAAGCTGATACAATGGATCCTTCATAGAGGATTTGGATTCCATTCCTGTCTTTACCTCTTCCAAGTCAATGATCCAATTACTAAGTTATTTTTTTCATATAAAATAAAAGTCCAGATTCATTTGGAGAAACACTGGACTCTTCACACATACCTAGCAGAATGGCCAAAATCCAAAACACTGACAATGTCAGATGCTGACAAGGATGTGGAACAACATGAACTCACAGCTGGTGGGACTGCAGAATGGTATAGCCACTTTGGAACACAAGTTGGCAATTTCTAACAAAGCCAAAATACTCTTATCATATGATTCAGCAATCACCCTCTTTGGTATTTACCCAAATGATTAGAAAATAAATGTCCAAGAACAAAAATCTATGCAGATGTTTATAAGCTTTATTTCTAATGGCCCAAACTTGGAGAAAACCAAGATGCCCTTTAGTAGATGAATGGATAAATAAATTGTGGTATATCCAGAAAATGGAATACTATTCAGCACTACAAAGGAAATGAGCTTTCAAGCCACGAAAAGACGTGAGGAAACTTAAATGCATATCACTAGTAAAAGAAGCCAATCTGAGAAGGCTACATCCTTTAAGATTGCAACTATATGACATTCTGGGAAAGACAACTATGAAGATGGTAAAAAGATCGGTGTTTGCTAAGGATTAAGGTGAATAGAGGGATAAACAGCTGGAACACAGAGGACTTTAAGGGCAGTGAAAATATTCTTTATGTTTATGTTTATAATGACTACATGTCATTGTACATTTGTCAAAACCCATAGAATGTATATCAAAGACAGAAAGAACCTTACCGTAAACTATGAAATGGGCGATAATGGTATGTCAATATAGGTTCAAATGTCCTCTGGTTCAAGATACTGATAGTGGGAGAGGCTATGGGAGATAGGGGAGGAAAGAGGCGGGATGAGGAAGGAAATATACGAAACTATTGTATTTCCCACTCAGTTTTGTTGTAAACCTAAAACTTCTCTAAAAAACAAAGTCTATTAAAAGAAGAACACTGTAATCTATAAATAAACTTTAAAAACAATTTCATAAGTAGTTCTCAAAAATCATATTAAGAAATGTTTTTCTGTATTTTTCCAAGTCTATTTTTTGTATATAGTGTTTTTCTTGCTTAATACTATATAACATTATTATTAAATGATAAATATTATTAAATTATAAGACTGTTTGTTAGTTCTAAAGATATCTGCCTACATACTATGGCCCAGACACTATTAGAGGCATGTAGTTGGAATGTAATTATCAACTTGAAAGAAAAACTTTCTGTTTTCATGAAAGATGGATTCTCAAAGAAAGGAAATACTCCAAAGAGACATGACTATAAATAAATTTTAATTTGCTGATCTGTATTGTGCAAATATAATGATAATGAGAGTAGGGTTTATATGAATTAAAATTAATTCTCCTAGTTTAAAATAAGAAATATCTCCCACTACCTTTTTTTTTTTTTTTTTTTTGTACATTAGAAAGCTGGTATTTGGGGCCCCTGGGTGGCTCAGTGGGTTGAGCCTCAGCCTTCAGCTCAGGTCATGATCTCAGGGTCCTGGAATCGAGTCCCGCATTGGGCTCTCTGCTCGGCAGGGAGCCTGCTTCCTCCTCTCTCTCTCTCTGCCTGCCTCTCTGCCTACTTGTGATCTCTCTCTGTCAAATAAATAAATGAAATCTTAAAAAAAAAAAAAAGAAAAAAGAAAGCTGGTATTTTACCTTGGAAAACCGGTAATTTTAAGTTATTTTCTATCTTTGTGAAATCACGCAAATCTTTTTAAAATCTAAATAAGCCTCTTGACAGCTTTAAAACCCAACGGTATCTTTCTCAGGGATCTAGGAACCATTTTTTGAAGTGCAATCATTAGATAACATAGTGTCCCTACCTCCTGGTTTCTGTAGGATGGTAGAAGCCTTCAGTGGGTGCCATGTTTCAAGTTGCAAAAATTTACCTCTTGTCATAAAAAAGGAGAGGTTTATTTTTCCTTTGGATAAAGCCAATGCCATAACACAGATAGTGATCATCCCAATTACCAAGTGAGTTTAAGATGAACCATGTATGACAAATAGCATTGTCAAGTGCTTTTATTAGAAAACTCATTATTGTTTATCTTGAGAACACACATGTGCTGGGTTGTATCTGCTTGAATATATAGAAAGATGAACTTTCTTCCTGTCTTTGAAATCTGTAGGGAGATGGCCGGTGATGTGCATCAGATTCTGGTTTAATGCTTCTTTACCAATAAAATTGTGTTTTTTCTCTTCTGCTGTTGTGGAGAGGTTTTCTGGGTTAGGAAGATATTTTGTTTTTAATTACATTTCCCCAACATGAGACTGACAATTCTGTAACAGGTCGTTTGTGGGGTTGTGAATTCAGAGAGAATGACCTGTAAAATTCTCTAGAGAGATGATGTTTGAGTAGAGATCTGAATGTTAGGATGGAACCAGCCATATAAAATGTCTGTGGTGAAGAGTACAAGCAGTGAGAATAGCAAGTGTACCAGCTGTAAGACGAAGATGAGCCAGGCTTGTTTAATAACACAAGTCGGCCAGTGAACGTAACGTTTAGAGGATGACAAAGGGGTGACGGATAAGGTGAGAAAGATAAGTTGTGGCCAGGTTAGGTAGATTTTGCCATCATTAAAATGAGTCAGAAAAAAATTCTAAGTGAAACTGTGTGTTATAATCTAACTCCATGCTGAAAGATATTACTATGTCTGTTTTATATGGACCCTGAAGGGGAGAGAACTTCAGCGAGAAGCTGACTCAGTGTCTCTTACAGCTGTCCAGGCAACAAATAGGACTGCGGTAACAGTGGTGGATGTTTAGTGAGGTGGGTGAATTCAGAATAAATCTGGAGGTAGACACTGCATTTGGAGATGAAGACTAAGAAAAAGAGGGAACTAGGAATCACTCTTAAGTCTTTGGCCTTTCTGATTGGATGGATGATCACCATAAAGACCTATTGCAGACTGTGGAATATTAAAGGGGGCGGGAATCTTCCCCAGCCATGCAGAGCTTGAGACACCCATTAGGTGTTCAAACAGAGACATCAAGTCAGCAGCTAGAGAGGAGTCTGGAAACTCAGAAATACATTTTGGGAAATCAACAATTTAAATTATATTTTCAACCTGAAATGTTATCTAGACGTGTTATCAGACAGGTCTGAATGTTATCTAAAATAGAGTAGAGGTAGTGAAACACACACACACACACACACACACACACACACACATACACAACAGTGGATGCAAACTATACCCTCAGGCAAATAAACATTTTGGAGAACTCAAAAAGGGGGAGAAACCAGGGGAGAAGAATAAAGAAGAGTCTACTTAGTAGAGTAATGAATAAAACAAAATTATGATATTTCCATTGGCAAAGTCATAATGCTGGTTTAAAAAGAAGTCAGTTGGGTTAGAAACTGTTTAAGTTCAAGGGTCATAAGGACAGTTATTTGATACTTTTATTTGGAAAGCTGGTCATTCAGTGACTTTGATGAGATCAATTTCAATGGAATGACGGGGCAGAAAATCTCAGTTGAGTCGAATAAGGTGAAGAAAAAGATTGCAGCTATCTACAGCTCCTTCAGTAGCTAGTAGGAAATAGTAGTATAAAAGAAAAGAGGGTTTTGTTACTTTACTTTTTAATAGGGAGGTGTATAGAATGATATAAATTATCCAGTAGAAAGGGTAAAAAAAAAAAAAAGAGAGAGAGAGAGAAAGACAAAGAACAGAACAAAACTAATACAGTGAAATCCTTAAGCTGCCTAAAGTAGCGAGAGAATGCAGAATACAACAGGAAGCTTTGGTTCTAGACATCTAGGAGGGCTATATGGATACCATTGTAAGTAAATGTATTCATGTGACTCCTATGATATTCCTTTTCTCAGTGAAATAAAAATACATAGGCCATGCTTAAAGGAAAAAGAGGCAGGTATAAAACAGTTGTCTCAGTGTTATTTTTCTTGAAACTCCAGTAGGATTTCTAGGTAATGCGAACAAACTTTATGATAGATTTTTATATCTTGATTTTTCAGTTTATGCTTTATCACAGGCAGCTTTCTTGCTTTAAGATAAAATCCACAGTGTAATTCTTAAGGCAAATCTTTCATTTGATAGCTATTCTGATATTTAGCCATGATTTGTTGAATTTGGAAACATTTTCCCAATATTTTACTATTATAACTGCTATAGTTTATGAATATTATCAGGCATGATATTTTTTCTCTGTGTGTCATATCATTATTCCCCTTCTCTTGATTTTCCCACTATGGGGCCAAATGGATGAGTGTGAGTATTTTATGGTCTTTGGGATCATATATATATATTCAAGTTGAGTTCCAGAAGGTTTACATCAATTTACCCTGCCACCATAAATGTATGTGATTGTTCATTTTACTTCATCCTTGCCAGATTTGTTTAGTGGTATACTGCTTGACAATTTGTTAAGTGACCTATGGTGTCTTTTCCCCAAGAACAGACCTGAGGGGCCAGGATCCTAGTGTGAATGGCTTATTTGGGTGGGTTGGGGGTGATCACAGGAGTATCAGTAGCAGAATGGAGATGTGTGAAAGGAGAGAAGGGAGCCAGTAACCGGTGCCCTATTAAGTCAGTTACCTCAAACTGGAGTTTAAGTCCACTAGGAAGAATCTGGGAGCCAGGGTAGATGGCATGCCTCAAAGTTATCCAAACCACGTGGGGAAGCAATTATGGTATTCATACCCATATGCCTGCTTACCACTGGTTGAAGCTACACCTGGCGCCTTGAATCAGGTGGAAATTCTAATCTGTACCATGAGCACCACAGATGTTTTAACACCATGGAAGAGCCACCATGCAAAGGAAAACAGACAGGAGTGTCTAGGACTTGGCTGGAGATGAGCGTGAGCCCTGACAGCATTAACCACACACAGTACCTCGTTTGCACTGCTCTTTGTTATAATGGCCACAATGTGAAAAACACAACATGGGCAGGATTTGTTTAGCCATCGCTTTGTACCCAGCATGCTGCTGACCCTGGCACATTTAGTCCTTTCTCTTCATTTTACCTCAGATTCCAAGACCCCAGCTATTTTGTTGTTTCTGTTGTTGACAATATAGACATTTTCAGAGATTTTTATTTTTTCATCCTGTAACCAGAATTTAAAAAAAAAAAAGACCAAAACTCATCACCACCCTTGATAACTTATTCTTTTATTCATCTCATTTTTCCTACTTGTTTTTTTTTTTACTTGAGTTCTATTTTTTAATGAACTTTCAATATCCCCAAGTTTTCTTTTTAACATACCTAGATGAACTATTCATGAAGCATACCTGGGTGAAATATTTTCTGAGGCTTCATATAGGAAAAATGGTTTTTATTCTTTTCCAACATGATTAGCAACTTTGTTGGATATTAAGATCTTCGTATATAGTAGCCCCACTCGAATGGTGTCCTTACTTTTATTATTGGATTTTGTTTAAAAAAAATTAAAAAAAAAGAAAGTTAAAATGATTTTGATATGTATTTCTAGAAAACTTTTTTTTTCCTCCTTTGGAAATTTTTGGTATTTTTTCATCACTGAAATATAAAAATATTTCTTATTGGGGCACCTGGGTGGCTCAGTGGGTTAAAGCCTCTGCTTTCGGCTCAGGTCATGACCCCAGGGTCCTGGGATTGAGCCCCCCATAGGGCTCTCTACTCCTCGGAGAGCCTGCTTCCTCCTCTCTCACCCTGCCTGCCTCTCTTGACTACTTGTAATCTCTGTCTGTCAAATAAATAAGTAAAATCTTAAAAAAAAAAAAAAACCTTTACAAAAATATTTCTTATTTATGTATTTATCATAAAACATTTTAATTCATTTTTAAAAATTTTAAAGATTTTATTTATTAATTGACAGAGAGAGAAGCAGCAGAGGGAGAGGGAGAAGCACGCTATCCACTGAGCAGGGAACCTGATGTGAGGCTCAGTCCCAGGACCCTAGGATCATGACCTGAGCCAAAGGCAGATGCTTAACCAACTGAACCACCTAGGTGCCCTTTAATTGATTTTTATTTTAATTTTCCTTTCCTTTTTTACATATGGTAGTTTTTTTATTTTGTTTTTGTTTTTCCTCTGTAAAGTCTTCTACTCTGTTTCTCCTATTTTCTCCTATGACAGACTTAAAATGCATAGGTTGGAATCCTAACATGAGTTCCCCAAAAATATTGTCTTTTAATATAATTTCCCAACTCATAAATTTCCCCAATATTATAGGGTTTTCTTTCAGTTGTGTCTCGTTGTTGAAAGAGTGTATCTCTGGTTTTTCCTCTAAAACACAGATTTGAGACTGTTGCTATTCCTCCTCTGTCTGTTCATATGTACACTTCCACAACTCCCACGGCTCCCTTGTCTTCTGCTTTACAAACCTAACGGACATGCCTCTTACTAGCAGACCTGAACTCAGAATTACATGGGTAAAGGAATTTGGTAAAATCTTTTCCTAAACTGCTCTCTCCATAGATAACAGTTTTTTGTTTTTTTTTTTTCATGTGGCAATTGGTTGTTCCCTTGATGTTGTTCAAAAAAATGCTGCCCCAAGATGGGCTCTGTGTGTGTGTGTGTATTTTTGAGACTTTATTTCTTTAGAGTTTGATGTATAGGTTTTAATTCTCTATCATCAGCTTCTCTAATAGCCACATTTAAAAAAAATTTAAGCCTAAAGTAGCAGGAGAGAAACTCTCAAAATAATTGATCCCAATGTTCTAAGATAATGTAAATACTATACTTTCAGCATTTTTAGGTTTCAACGGTCCCTTAAGATAACCACACACCACTTCGCACCCTGTCCCCTTCCTTTAAACATGTAAACAGAGAAGAATGAAACAGACAACAGCAACTCTCTCTGCATGAGAAACAGCTAAATGCACTCAGTTGGGTATGAGTTATCTTGGAAACTGAAGATTTTTAATATGAACACAATTCAGAGGGACTGCTTTCTGCCATCTCCTGTTAGAAAAAAGGACAAAAGACATTTTACAAAATTTTTTAGCCATATTGAAATTACTATATGAATTTTGTCTTTCAACTACAAGCTTAATTTTCATATTCCATCAATGGCCATATATATGTCTAATACCCAAAACTATATCAAAATATATCGATGATTTGATTTAAAAAGCTAGAAATTAAAGTACATTTTACTTTAAGAACTTGACAAAAATATGTACTTTCAGAGTGACAAAATTACTTCAACTCCTAAAGTATATTCTTTTTTTTTTTAATTAATTAATTTATTTATTTGACAGAGATCACAAGTAGACAGGCTGGCAGAGAGAGAGAGGAAGAAGCAGGCTCCCTGCGGAGCATAGAGCCCGATGTGGGGCTCGATCCCAGGACCCTGGAATCATGACCTGAGCCGAAGGCAGAGGCTTTAACCCACAGAGCCACCCAGGCGCCCCTCCTAAAGTAAATTCTTGTCTAGAAACTGGAAGTCTGGGGATGGCAAGTGGTGAGATGGTGCAATGTACATACCTACATGAAAAAGACAAGGATGATTTTGGACTCTGAACTACCTAGTTAAGCCAAGTGGAAGGAGACAGCATCTCTCAAGAAAAAAACATGTTCTTAGTTATAGTTATTGGGAACCAGGATTTCCTGCTAGAAAAAGGATAGAAAAATGCAAGCAAAGTAAACTCTTTGGAAATGAGAAAATGCTCAATGATCAGGCTTGGCGCAAGGTCCAAGGCTGGCGTATCATCAAGAGTTCTTTGATGAGGCAGCTCTGATGTTGTTCTGTCACCATAGTTCCAATGGTTGAGTCATTAAATCATTCTTCATGTAAGTCAAGGTTTGTGAACGAGAAAGCGAGAGAGAGAGAGAGAGAGAGTGGAGACAGATGGCTGTATGTATGGGGCATGGCTGGAAAACAAGCAAGTCCTCAGTGTTTCCAAAGGTTAATAGAATGCACATTGTTCCTGAAAAATGTCTTGATGAACTGCTGATAAAGTTACATTGAGAAAAGAAGTGTTGCCGGTGCAGAAGAATCAGCCTGTATGAATGGGTAAAACAGATGACTTCCCATACTGGATAATTTCATGGGCCACCAAAACCTCAGAAACTTTCGTATTATCCCTCAAGCTTTCATGTGTATATTTATTCAAAGCAAGCTAATGATAATTTTTTTTCATACCAAACTGAAAATTCCCAAAGTGAAGATGAGAAGAGTGTTTTGTAAATGTTAAGACAAAAAGTGGTGTCGGGGGAAGATTTGAAATTCTCGTCAGTCATGCAGTCATGGAAGTACTGAAGTGTTTTTTGTTTTTGTTTTTGTTTTTGTTTGCTTTTTGGCTTCTTTTCTGTCTTTATTTAGCATTGTGCTGGGAATTACTGTGAACTTTCAAGGCATGCGTGCAGAAATTTTACTTAGGGTAAATATAAAACAATAATGAGGAAGAGGAAGAAAGTACCAAATGCCTGTCATCCTTAAGGGATGGGATAATTTTCATGGAGTCAGGGTACACACAAAAACAAGGAGGTTAATGCTAAATGCAAGGTCTGCCTTCTTTGCAATATGTTTGGAACCAGAAAATCCTAAGTACTTGGCCTCTGGAAAACATTGTATATGTCCCTCTCATTATCCTCCTGCCTCTATAAATACTTTCCTTATGCACAAGACACACACAGCTCTAATGCTTTTGTCCTTCAAACTGGAATAGTTCCTTAGGTCGTTTATGCGTGGGTTAAGACAAGAATCAAGCTAAATGCAAACATGTTTTTCTATCAATAAATTAAGGTACTCGGGCTCAACTGAAAAATGATATTTCATTTCATTCACTCCTCAGCATTTTCTGGTCTGAAAAAAATGCAATTGGTATCATCAGTAAATGAGTCATGTTAGAAAAGGCCAGACATTCAGTACAGGAAGCCTTCCTGTGCCCTGCTCAGATAATGAAATCCTCTAAAAAAGCTATGATGTAGTCTGTCTATGTTTTTCCTTCTTTCATAAAATTCAGGATATGATTCAAGGCAACCAGCAGAGTTCAGTCTAGAATAATCTTAGTGTTATAAAGTCTGTGATGACTGATCAGGAATTATGAGCTTTATCGATATAACCTTTCAAATGTCAAAATTCTTCCTATAGATTAAACGTGGTGGGCCGGACTCTATATGAAAGAATGAAAATAAAAGATACATCTGATTTTCTGAATCTGTTGTAAAAGGAAGGAGTCAACACTGAAAAAGTGGCGTTGGAATGAGGGAAAATCTTAACAACAAACACTGATATCAGGAAATCTGTTGGGAACACAGACAAGCCATCTGTCCTAGCCAGCATCCTCCCTAGAGTTAAGATAAGCCTCTACCTCTGCCCAATGCTTTACAGCAGTGCTTCCCAAACTTTAATATACATATGTAGAGATACGGTTAAAATTCAGATTCTGATCAGTAGGTCTTAGGTGGGCTTGAGATTTTGCATTTCCAATAAAATCCTAGGTGAGGATTTCCCAATCTCAATTGTATTAATATTTTGGACCAAGTAATTTGGGGAGGGGCGTATCCCATGCAGTGTAGGATGTTTACCAGCATCCCTGGCTTCTAACCACTGGTCCCACTGGTTTTCCTGATTGGTCGTGATTAACCAAAATGCTTTCAGATATTGCCAAGTATTCCCTAGAGGACAAAATCACCCCCATTTGGAAACCACTGTCAAAGGGAATGCTGATGCTGCTGGTCTTTAGAGCAAGGTTTGAGATGGATCTATTCAGCTCTCCATTAATTATGCAACTCTCCACAGAGTAAGGAGTATGTGGGTCCAAGAGAAGAACATATTCTGGGCCCATGCTTGTCCTTCTTGACCAAGTTCTAGGTAACTAGGACCTGAGAATTTTCTGCTAAAATGATCTAGGCCTTCTTCCAAGATTTATGCATCCTCTTTGCCAAATCTGTTTTCCCAAGGACTGGCTATGTCATAGATGTATATGGCGCCAGGACTTCAGAGGAGTGAGGCCAAAGGGAGACACTGTGAGGAGCTGTAGGCTGAGCTTAAACATGAGTGCAAAAGCTCCCCATGCATGCCGCCCTATGCAGTGGAAGAAGAAATGAAAAGGAAAGAAAGTGTTATGGAAGAGTTGCAAGATGGGGGTTGAGAATGAATCCCCTTTATACTGCCATGTTTTTGTACAGAAACTCTCAGAAGTCTGAATATTCTAAGTTCAAGTTTGGCTTTCTAGTTGATTATAAATGTATGCTTATCAAAATAGAAGTCAAAAACATAGTCATTTAAAGATTCTTCTTCCTTGATTTATAACTTTAAATGTGTTGTTAATGAGCCCCATTTATACTCTTGTCTTAGACTCCACAAATACTAGGGGTTGGCCTAGTTTCAGGGATGGTGGAAAATTCTCAATGTTCAACACCAAGATAATGTCCTAATCAATGGGAAAAGCAGAATGCCTTACTATATAAGAGAAAGTTAGACTGCTTTATGTTGAGAATCCTAAATGAGCAGAAAACATGAAGCTTAACTGGGGGCACAGAGTTCCTTGTAAGTCTGTCTGACTCAAAGAGCATTTAATTTGTGCTATGCCAGGCATTAAGTTTTACTGTAAAGTGTCAGTAATATCATTTGCAAGCTGAACAGCTCTGTTGCAACTACTCAACTTTGTTGTAATCTGAAAGCTGCCATAGATAAGACATAAATGAATAGGTGCAGCTGTCTTCAAACTTTCTTTACAAAACAGATGATAGTTTGCCAACTATTAACAACAACTTGTTGTATTCCTCCTCAAGACAAAGAAAGGGATTTTTAAGTAACATGTTAGTGGGGCATAATATTAAAGTTGGCAGACAACTTCTCAACACATGCTAAAATCAAACCATGTACTGTGTGGGCGATACAGATAAAAATACAAGAGTAGGTGTTTTTTGTAACCTATCTTTATTTTCATTTTGCCTACGTGGCCTCAGAATCTTGACTGCAATCACATTCATCTTTCATTTAGGTGTGCTTATCTCTCTGTAATGATACTTGGAGGTATTCCATAACATGAGACTAATAAGGACATACATATAAACATAGCCAAATAAATAACCAAAAATGATTGAATGTTTTACTCTCAAGCTAAAACCATATATAATGGATGTTCTCAATCATGTAACATATGGTATGAATGAATTAAACATCAATAAAAGAAATGAATGTCAGTGTTTAATTTTTCTTTATTTGGATTTGTTGCAAATTGTGAATTAATGTCACCAAGAAACTGACATTTCCTTTGGTCTTTTCTGAATCATTTATTTATTTGTTTCGTCAATATAGGTCTATCCCTATGTATTATACTCTTCCTACCTCATATCACCCTATGCTAGGATGCCATTTTCTAATATTAGATTATTTATTACTTCTTGAAGAGAGTTTTTAATCTTTGCTCACATGACCTTTTTAAGGTTCATTCAAGTATTGACCCTTCATTAACAATGTTTTTAAAGATGTTAGGCCCTTTATTATTTTCTATTGAATTCCTATCATCAATAACTTAATTACTTAGGAAATAGTATCTCTTTGGTGTTTTCTTAGTACATTTGTCCTCTCTTTAGTTGAACTCTGCATGCTCTGTGGAGTTAATTTCTGCTTTTTTGTGCCCAACTTATGAGTGTTATATAGCTGAACAGAAGGGAGGTGGGTACTATGATCTCCTTCTGCTGGAAAGGAGTAATTTCTTAATTGCAGTATGAGCTGAAAATGGAATTCTCTCTACTGGGCAGAACTATGGAAGAAATCCCACTTCTGATATAAAATCATTATATACCTTTCCTGGCATCTGCAGCTCATCATAAGGTAGGCCACCAAGGCCATTAAATAGTAATATAATTAGTAATATAATTAGAATTGTCCCTTTCTTCATTCTGTAACCACCTCTAGTTTCTTAATAATTCTTGTACAAGAGCTGAAAGATATTGATTTGCTCATATTAAGACATCTAAGACTGTTTTTTTTTTAATAGACTTATTTTTTAGAGTTGGTTTAGGTTCCCAGCAAAAGTGAAAGCGCAGAGATTTCCATAGACCCTGTATCCCCATACATGCATAGGCTTTCCCATTATTAATATCCCCCACTAGAGTGATACATTTATTACAATTGAAGAAGAGTATCTTTTGGCCTTACAAGACATCATATGCAACCACACAACCATGATCTATACACACACACACACGGACACAGGGGAAAAAAAAAACCCAGAAAACAAAAACAAAAAAATGCAGAATTAGGGATTAAAAATGAGGATGAGGTCTACATTCTCATTCCCTATCCTCCACTTGCAATAAGCATCAGGTCCTAGTGTGGAGAGGAAGGCAGGCTGATAAAACATTTGCAAGGTAGTGAAATGTTTTCAGGTTGAAATATTCAAAAATACATCTGCAAGGCCAAGATGAAATATATTATAGAATACAGTGAGAAAAGTGCTCCCAAGATAGAAAACCAAGGTTCCTTGCTCATTTCTACCTAAAACAGCTTTAAGGTCTTCATTCTTCTTTTTTTGTAGCTAATACATTTCCAAAACTCTGCAATTATCACACATGAGTAAAGCAGGGAAAATGTGCTATGCTTTCTACAGTACTTCTCAGCCTATCCTTGATAATAATAATGGTGATGGACAGGAGTTTTATTTCTGGAAGCACAGTCACCATGTAAAACCAAATTATCAGATTTCAGGGCCAAAAAGAACATTTTGTTGGATGTAATAGTTATAAATCATTCCTCTCTAGAATACTGGAAGTTGTGGCTTTTAGCAAAGAAATATATCAAATGTAGTTTAATATTGATTTTTTTTTCCTTTGGAAATGCATTTCAACCAAGAGGACCCCAAAGCTTAGTAAATCCACATATAATTCTTATTCAGGCTACAGTTACACTTTCCCTCTTATTTTATTGAGAACTGTTTGTGACAGTTCATTGAATTTATTCTCCCAATCTGACTTGCTACTTATAGGAGTGGATCATGGGGGACTGAGGTCTCAGATTCATTGGGAACATCAGAGTAGGTACTGAAGAGGAGTGAATAATCCCCTGAGTGAATGTTCCACAGCTCCTGTGAGGCTCCTTCTGGGAAAAAATGTCTTATACATTGGTTACCACGTGTAGTCATGTATGTCCCATTGTCCCATTTGTCACATGTGATCTCATTACTCAAGACATAACTGATTGAATTAGATTTAAGAGCATGGAAAAGAAAAAAAATCTATCAATGGGCTGTACAGATGTCTTACTAGATTTTGTCTTAAAATACAGAGGAATATTAAATCCAATGACATACAGCTGTCGTAAGGAAATGGAAAGTGTGCGTAAGCTTAAGGCTTGAAGCAGAACAAACTTTATTTAAATACCTTCCATGGAACTTTCCAAATAATGTTTATAAGCAAGAAAAATTATTTTCATTATAATATAAATACAGGAAATGCTGGGTTAAATAAAGTTGAATGGATTAATTTAATTACAAAGTTTCTCAGAATGTTTAAAATACAAATATAGGGTCACCCAGCTGGCTCAGTTGGTTAAGCATTTGACTCTTGGTTTCAGCTCAGGTCATGATCTCAGGGTCTGAATAGATCAATATAGGGCAATGTATCTAGTTCAAAGTTTCAACTGAGAAGAGCCCCCTTTTGTTCTAATTGAGCGACATTGCAAGGGAGACCTTTAATGAATGCACAGGGTATGAATAAAACAATTACAAACTTGATTATTGCCTCCTGCCTTTCATTGAGCCATTGATGAAGAAAGGAGAGGCTCCTAGACAATTGTGTCGTTGAAGGTTGGAGCTTTCCTAATCTAAGCAGCGCATGAAGGTAGAGAATAGTCAAGCCGTGTTCTGTTAGTATTCTGGGCCGACGAACCAGAGCCTTCCGTTAGGCTTCCACTTAGCCTAATGTCAGAGAACACTAATTGTCTAACCATTATAATTTTCTCCTTCCTTCTAAGAGAATACTCTCCACCACCACCAGCACCACCACCACACAGTTATCGTAGGTGGCCTTGGGCCCAGTTAAATAGTCCTGTTTCTTAGTTTTTCTTTTTTTGTAGATGTGCATGGACAATGAAATATTAACAGAAGTAGAAGGGTGGAGATTATCAGAAAACCCTTTTGGCCTTAAAATTTTTCTTCTGCCTATAACCTAGAATGTGAGTGTGATAGCTTACAACAGCTGTATTGTAATCAGGAGAGAAAGGCCAGGGCTATGGTGAAAACTACAGAAGTAACATATTGAATTAGCTGCTGAACCAAAGGCAGAATCCACCTACTTTTGGATTTCTGATTGAAAAAAGAGAATGAACTCTTACAGGAAGTTTACTCTCTTCATATAGTCACTTTACTCTTACCTGAGGGTTTTGAGGACTCTGTTTAGAGCTGCCTAACCCAGTTACTAACATGTACATGAGAGGATAGTTGATTCACACAAGTACAACAGAAAGGCAAATGCTGGGGACCTGGGGCACCTGGGTGGCTCAGTGGGTTAAGCCTCTGTCTTCAGCCCAGGTCATGATCTCAGGGTCCTGGGATCAAGCCCTGTATCCGGCTCTCTGCTCAGCAGGGAACCTGCCTTCCCTCCTCTCTCTCTCTCTCTGCCTGTCTCTCTGTCTACTTGTGATCTCTCTGTCAAATAAATAAATAAAATCTTAAAAAAAATTAAAAAACATACTGGGGGCCTAATATGTTACCCAGACTGTTCCAAAGTTATGACCATAAGGCATATTCCTGACAATATCTAAGTTGAATATGCAAGTATTTAGGGGTTATGGGGATATCTAGGCACAGGAAACATATTTTAATTTATGTAGTTTAAAGTCCATTATGCCCTCAATTCAAACAGAGCCTTTTCACATGGGTCCTAACTGTTCTGCATTATTATCAATTTCCATCAATTTGTTTTACATTTAAGGCTTACGTGAGCCTGCAATTTGGAGATACAACTTTATAAAGAAAGAGAAAATTTATTTATATAAAGGGGACCCTGGTATAAAAAGAATATGTTGTCCCAAGGACCCATGTCAATACCGGGAAGATCCCAAATGTACTAAGTTCCATGTAATTTGAAGAGCCTAGCTAACACAGAGCAGAAACTGATTTTATCACCTTTGGAGGACTGTTGAAATTAAAACAAATGATGTTCAGGTTTTACTTTCATTTTCCCTCATAAGATGACATGACTTAGATTTTTACTAATATTTGGAGAAGAGACTATTATAAGGAGGAATGCTATTGACTCTTGTAAATTGTATCTACATCTATATCTATACACACACATGCACATGCACCTCAAGGAAAGTCTATGAAGATGTGTGTAGAGGAGAAGGGCAGGGTGAGGAATGATGAGAAACTGCACTATGTGTCATTCTTGTGTACTGTGTAGATGTCATTGATCAGTATTGGCAGGTCATTAATATGACCCACTTCCCGAGAGTTGATGGTATTGTTCTGACCCACGTAAGCTATGGAGTAGTGAAAAGCCATCTGGCTCTATTGGTGCCATAAACTCTTATCTCTGGCTTTTCAGGCAACATGGTCTAACCAATTGAGGTTAATCTCAAGGACAACATGCCCCATCAATCAGGACATTTAATGTATAAGTAAACAGAAAACAATGGAAGAAAATTATAGAAGGATGAATTCATCAGCTATCCCATCTGTTGTCCCTGGATTACTGTTTTGTTTTTTGGGGGGCAGGGAGTTTGCCTTCTCTGTCAAGGTAGGTTCCTTTTATTTGTGTATGATTCCCAGAGTCTACATTTTAGATAGATTGTGATGAAATTTTAAAACCCAAAATATATGCTTATATGATATTACTTCTCACCATTTTTTTCCACATATTTAAGTACCTATAAGAGGATTGGAGAACTAGATGGGGCTCCTTTTTTTGTTTTTGGTTTTGTTTTTGTTTCAAGCTGTAAAGAGGCTATTTGGTGGATAATAATAGCTCCATATGTCAAAGGTGATTCACAGTGATGAAGTGCTAAATTCTTAAGATCAAAATTATTCTAGATCTCCCTACTAAAGATATAAGATGCTCTGGTGTTTGTCTCTCTCTTTAAATAGATACTAAAATAATTTTTCTTGTTTCAGACTACTGAGAAATTATTTTTATACTTTCAAATGGTTTCAGGTCAGTTTTCTAATTGTCATCACCACCTTCTGTGAGCTGTGTAAGGTTGGAATACACCTCATTTAACATATGTAGTAAAGAAAGTCCAGAGACTTTAAGGTAACTTTTTAGGGTGGCATTTTTTTTTTCTAGTAGCAGAGTTGTAACAAGAAGCCAGATTGCCTACTCCAAGTTCTACAGAATTTTCATTTTACTCAAAGGCATCAGTATTATGTAGTGGAGCTTCCTCCTCCCCTTACTACTCTTCATTAGATAATTAAATTTATTAAAAGCCAAGTCTTTGCTGGAAACAATCTGGAAAATATATCTTCTATAATGACAAAACAACCTTAGAATAAAGCCATCTCTTCTCCAAGGAATCACTGTACACAGAGTTGAGATTTTAAAATATAGTATAGCTAATTCCATAAAACTAAGTCCTAAAAAAGAGTTTATTTGAAGTCCATACTCAACCAAGAAATTTAGGTTCAAAGAACTTAGTGAAAACAACAAACAAACTTTAAAGATTACTATAAAATTGTCTTTCATTCACAGAAGCTTAGAATATTTTTATAATCTTCCCCTTCTACTTCTTTAGTTATAGGATCTCCAGAAAATTTCTTTCCTGGGTGTGAGATTTAATTAATTAAATTAAAATGATTCATTAAATTTACTAATGCTGCTCTCATAAATAAAAATAATTCAAAGATCTGATTCTCACACTTTCACTTTGTTCCTGATGCAAATTTTATTTTCTTAGTTTCCAGGAACAGAGAAGCTAATACAAACAAAAATTTAGTTCCCATTAATCTTAATATTCCAGCAAAAGGTTTGAAAATTAAAGGAGAACTGAGTTCTTTCAATATACCATTTGGTATAATAAAATTTTCTGTCTCCACATGATACCCATCTTTCTTCCTGAAAGCAGATATAAGCGTGCCTTGTTTTATTGTGTTTTGCTTTACTGTGCTTTTCAGATATTGTAATTTTTACAGATTAAAGTTTTGTAGCAATTCTGTCTCCAGCAAGTCGGCTGGTACCATTTTTTCAACAGTATTTGCTCATATCATGTTTGTTTCTGGGTCACATTTAGGTAATTCTTGTAATATCTCCATTTGTTTCATTATTATTATAATATTTGTTATGGTGGTCTGTAGTCAATGACTTTTGATGGTAGTATCATAATTGTTTTAGGACATGATGAACTATACCCCTATAAGACAGCAAATTTACTTAATCAATGTGTGCGTTCTGACTGCTTCACTAACTGGCTGTGCTCCCATCTCTCGATCTCTCTATCTCTTCTCAGGCTTCCCTATTTCCCAAGACACAATAATACTGAATATTAGACCAATTAGAACCCTGCAATGGCCTCTCAGTGAAGGAAAGTAAGACATATGAAATTCATACTCTCTCACTTTCAATTGAAAACTAGAAATGATTAAGGCTTAGCAAGGAAGGTATGTTGAAAGCTAAGATAGGCTGAAAGCTAGTCCTCTTGCACCAGGTAGCCAAGTTTGAGGGCAAAGGAAAGTTCTTGGAAGAAATTAAAAGTGCTATTCAATAAATATCTGAAAGTTAAGAAAGAGAAATAGGCTTATTGCTGATATGGAGAAAATTTTAGTTGTCTGGATAGAAGATCAAACCAGATGGAGTATTTCCTTTAAGCCAAGGCCTTATCCAGAGCAAGGATTAGGCTAAGTGTCCTGACTCTGTTCAATGTTATAAAGGTTGAAAGAGGTGAGGAGGCTGTAGAAGAAAAGTTTGAAGCTAGCAGAGATTGGTTCATGAGGTTTAAGGAAAGAAGCTGTCTTCATAATAAGAAAGGGCAAAGTGAAACATCAAGTGCTGATATAGGTTCTGTAGCAAGTTCTCCAGAAAATCTAGCTAAAATAATTAATGAAGGGTGGCTACCTTAAACCACGGATTTTTAATACAGATGAAGTAGCCTTCTATTGGGAGATGCCATCTAGAACCTCCATAGCTAGAGAGGAGAAGTCAACGCCTGGCTTCAAAAGTTAAAAGGACAGACTGACTCTTTTGCTAGGGACTAATGAAACTGGTGATTTTCATCTGAAGCCAATGATCATGGACATCTCAAGTTTGGGGGCCCATAACAATTATGCTAAATTTTCCCTGCCTGTGCTCTATGAATGCGACAATGAAGCCTGGATAACAACACATCTGTTTATAACAACATGGTCTTACTGAATATTTTAAGCCCAACACTGAGACCTACTGTTAAAAAAAAAAAAAAAGATTCTTTTCAAAATATGACTGCTCATGGGCACTGCAACTGGTCCCCTAAAGGCTCAGATGGGGATGTACAATGAGATTGACGTTGTCTTCATGCTGATAATAAAGCAACCATTCTGCAGCCCATGGGGCAAAGTGGGATTTTGACTTATCTTCTGGAAAGGATTGGCCTTTCTGGATGTCATTAAGAACATTTGTGATTCATGAGAAGAGGTGAAAATACATTCACAGGAATTTGGAAGAGGTGGTCCTAACTCTCAAGGATGACTCTGAGGGGCTCAAGACTTCAGTGGAGATGGTAACTGCAGATGTGGTGGAAACAGAAAGAAAACTAGAATTAGAAGTGGAGCCCAAAGATGGGATTGAATTGCTGCCGTCTCATGACAAAACTTAAATGGCTTAAGGGTTGTTTCTCACGGAAGAGTCCGAAAAAATTGTCTCTTGAGACGGAACCTACTCCTGGTGAAAACGCTGTGAAGATTGTTGAAATGACATCGAAGGTTTTAGAGGATTACATAAACCTCGTTGTGAAAGCAGTGGCAGGGTTTGAGAGGACTGACTCCAATTCTGAAAGAAGTTCTACAGTGGGTAAAATGCTATCAAACAGAATTGCAGGCTACAAAGAGATTGTTTGTGAGAGGAAGAGTTCATTGCTGTGTCAAATTTCATTGTGTCTTATTTTAAGGAATTGCAAACTTTTTGTTGCATGCACAATACATTTTTTACTAATTAAAAAAAAAAAATTGCCACAGCCACCCCAGCCAACAGCACCCACCATCCTGATCAATCAGCAGCCCTCAACACAGAGGCAGTGTGCCCTCCGCTAGCTAAAGGATTACGGCTTGCTGAGAGTTCAAGGGGATGGCGAGCACCTTTTAGCCAGTATTTTTAATTGAGGTACATACATTGTTTTTTAGACAAAATGCTATTGCATACTTACTAGAATACAGTTTAGCGTAAACGTAAACTTTTTTTTAGTTTTTTTAGTGTAAACATAAACTTTTATATGCCCTGGGAAACTGAAACATTCATTTGACTGACTTTATTGCAATATTTCCTTATTGTAGTGTTCTGAAACAGAACCTGCAAATTCTCCAAGTTATGCTTGCATATATACGTGTGTGTGTGCGTGCGTGTGTGTGTGTGTGTGTGTGTGCCTGTTGTGTATATAGCTAATAAAATAGAGTTGTAACAAAAGAGCTGTGGGGAGACCTCAGTCTATGTGATCTTAGAGTCCTTGAGTTTTAGCGATTGACTTGAACTAAAGGATCATTTTAAAAGCAATAGTCACTTTTTAATGGAACCCTGCAGTGAATTCTTTTGTGATATGAATAATCCCTCCCATAATGCGAAGGCTCATCCTTAAGTCACATGTGTAATCAGGTTTCATTAACTGAAGCGCAGCTATGTATATAAGGCATGAACTTATCTTTGTCACAGCTGTCAAATAAATAAATAAATGCTTATTGGCACTAAGTTTCATTCTCTCCCTCCTGGTTCAAGTGCAGAACTGCACAGTTGCCAGCGCACAGCTCTACACAATGTGTTAGACAGGTAAACTTCCGGGAAATAACAGTGTCAGACAGATCGGCCTGGCAAAAAGCTATCAGCAAAGAGGCCTCTTTTTGAAATTCTAGAATTACCAAGCTGCAATGCAACTGGATTTTGATTATGGGCTACAGCCTTTGGAGAAGCATCGTTTTGTGGCGGGCTCTTCCTTTTTTCTATTTATACACAAGAAGCAACCACGGTCAGTGTCATCAACGTGAAACAGGAGTGGCAGTGATGTACGGACACGGAGATGGGCACACAGCAGACAGCCTCAGTAGGTGCTCTGGAGAAGGGGCGGAGTGTCACCAGGGAAGTAAAGCTAAGAGTGACAGGTGTTGGCAAAAGATGGTTGGATGGAATTAAGAGAGAGAGAGAGAAGACCCTAGGGTTTACAATTTAAGAAGTGACAATGCATAGAATAGTTTCAGAGAAAGAATGAATAGTTCTGCCTTAACATAAAGTAATGCATGCCTAAATGTCATTTACCTTAGGCCTTCAGGAATATAAGCTTAAAAAAGAGTAACAACAGCCAAACAGTAATATCTAATAGCATGAAAAAAAAAGTTGTGTGTGGTTTTTTTATTGTATTTATTTATTTAACAGAGAGAGAAAGATCACAAGCAGGCAGAGAGAGGGGGAAGCAGGCTCCCTGCCGAGCAGAGAGCCCGATGCGGGGCTCGATCCCAGGACCCTGAGATCATGACCTGAGCTGAAGGCAGAGGCTTAACCTGCTGAGCCACTCAGGTGCCCCAAAAAGGTTTGTTTTAAAAGCCAACAGGACTTTTCTCCTCTGTTGTGTTTTGAATATTCTGAAAAAACAGAAGTCTTGATCTTTTAAGAAATTTGGTTTTTGTAGATGGATATGGAACAAATAGGAAGTTGACTGTTCTTAGAAAAAGAACTGATTTATGAAATAAAGATACTGAGTTCAAAGAGCATGGAGTTGGACAGGTATAGACATGTAGAAAATCATGAAACGACTTCATTCTGGCTGGGAAACGCTTACTGCAGAGAAATTGGAAATCTCTGTCTCTCTGTCTCTCCTCCCACTCTCGCTTTGCACTTGAACCTGCAGCTATATAAAGCAAAATGTCAGTCTTTTATGTAAAAAAACAGACTGGAGTTAGATAGTTAGATATACAGCATTAAACACACACTAGTGCAATGAAAAGATCGCATTTTATAGCTGGAAGATACATCGAAGAATATTCAGTTCACTAGTATAGTTTCAAGATGAGAAAACTATGAGCCAGAAAATATAAGTGAGATAAGGTATTTTAGGGGTAAGTGATCAAACCATATATGATTTGGGCATTTGTTATTTTAGAATGCTAAGCTTATTTAAAAATTTTTAACCCTTAAATAGATATTTCTTACCTTGTGGCTAGTATACTTTTCTGGTCTTTCTAGCTAACCTGTCAGCCTGAACTGTTGAAATGGGTTGAAATGTACAATCTGAACCAGTACTAAAGTCTGGGTCCATTGAGGGAGTGAAGTGTATCAAGCATTATGGAAAATTTGATATTCAGCAACCCAGAGAGATAGGATGGTAGATGAAGCCTGAGAATCAGCCTCTGTACTGTCAGACATAAAAGAAAAAGGGACTGCACTCTGAATAAGAAGACCAATCACAAAATCTGAAGCGATCATGTAGGTAGGCCCAAGCCATGGTCCAACTGGGATACGACCGCTTTCAGGATAGATGAGTGATGTGATGTGAACTTCTGTCTTTGTGTAAAGGGTTCTCCTCGGTGTACATTGATAAGTACTAGCAATAAAATATTACTCTCCAGGGCATGATAGCTCTTCAGGAACGTATGATGATTGGTATGAGCCAGATCAAGAATGCCTGCAAGTGCTAACACCCACCCGTTGCTAGAATTCATTTTACCTCTAAAAGAAGTGATACCTTCTGAAGATCCCAGTTTCCCTAAGTGAGGGTGTAAGTATGCAAATTGGAAAGATTTTGGCAGAATTAAATTGTTTTACATAATAAAGAGGATTAGGGGGAAAAAAAAGAACCTGGAAACTGAGGGAGGCTGAACAAGTTGCAGAAAGATAGAGGAGAGAGGGAGTTTGGGGACAGGAGTGGGAGATCCTCTGAAATAAAGAAAGAAGAATATAAGGTAGGAGAAAGAGAAAGCAGAGGTACGATTTGCAGAACTTTGATTTATTTTTGTGCTGTGGGTCGTAACTTGCTTCTATCTGCTCAAGGAACCGCTTACTCACCAGTGCTTTGAGGATTGGATTTCTGCCACTTAACTCAGATGTGTGGAAGTACTGGGGCAGATTTTTCAGGTGAGGAAGAACAGAGGATACAACCTAAACTACAAAGGGTTCAGAGACAAACCTGGGTTATCATCAGAGGAGGGGGCACTGCAAAGAGCATAGTGATCACCATTTCAACAACTGGTTTATTTCTTCAAATTTTACCTCCAATTTTAATTAAGCATTTTCTTTTCATTTCTTTTAAGATTTTATTTATTTATTTGACAGAGAGAAAGAGATCGAGCACAAGCAGGGGGAGTGGCAGGCAGAGGAGAAGCAGGCTTCCTACTGAGCAAGGAGCTGGTTGTGGGACTCAATCCCAGGACCCTGAGATCATGACCTGAGCCCAGGGCAGACGCTTAACCAACTGAGCCACCCGGCATCTTCATTGTCGGGATTTTCAATAAAGCACTTACTTTATTAGCAAACATTTATATGGAAATTTGTGCTCTCGCTGTTGGTCCTATCTATTAGAAACCCAGCCCTACAAAACATGAAACCACAGAAGTCAGGGAAAATTCATTTAATAAAGGCATAGAGTTTGGGGAAAAAAAGATAATCAATAGATCTTAGCTCCCTTGCCAGTTGAGACTCAGGAATAGCTGCTAAATAAGCTTTGTTTGAAGGCTCAGCACACAGGAGTTCACTGGCCAGAGATAGCTCGTGAGGGAAAAGGAGGGAGAGGTTACAGCACCCTGGCCTCCTGCTTCGTGACCCAGGAAAGAAAACAGTATGGTAAGCAAAACTTTAGAATATCCCCGTTTTCAGAAGCTACACAAACATTAGGAGGAAGATAAGAACCCTAGAGTTTTAACTCCTAAATAATAGTTCTATAATAAAGAATAACAGTTTTGAACACATTATAAATTAGTCTAGTGACAAATGTTTGCAGGTAGATGTGCTCAGGAGTCCTATATCCAGAAGTCATATGGCAGTTAATAATTTTTTTTCATTTTACACCAAAGCAGCACTTTTTAAAAGTTTAGGAGAACCTTAAAAAAAATCTTAACACCAAAAGAAAAAGCCTATTGCTTAAAGACAAGAAGAATGGACAAAATTTCCAGTGTAACAATCTTGCGGAGTAAAAAAAAATATAGAATTTGAATAATATAAAATTAATATATATAATATATATTCTAAAATAATCCCATGGAGTATGTTTTTTACGTTAAATAATGCAGCTTTATAAGATCATTTCACAATTTCTGTCGGGAAGTATACTTTGAAGAGTATATTCAACAACATAATATAAATTTCTTTTTTTAAATTAACATATAATGTATTATTTGCTTCAGGGACACAGGTCTGTGAATCATCAGTCTTACACAATTCACAGCACTCACCATAGCACATATACTCCCCAATGTCCACCACCCAACCACCCTCTCCCTAGACCCCTTCCTCAGCAACCCTCAGTTTGTTTCTTTCTATTAAGAAAATAAAACAAAAGATGGGACACCTGGGTGGCTCAGTTGGTTAAGCGGCTGCCTTCGGCTCAGGTCATGATCCCAGCATCCTGGGATCCAGTCCCACATTGGACTCCCTGCTCGGCAGGGAGCCTGCTTCTCCCTCTGCCTCTGCCTGCCACTCTGTCTGCCTGTGCTCGCTCACTCTCTCTCCCTCTCTCTCTGACAAATAAATAAATTAAAAAAAAAACAAAAAAGAAAATAAAACATAAGAAGCAACAATAGTACTCTCTACACACACACACACACACACACACACATAATACATATACAAATACAAAGCGAATCTCTACAAAATCTTTTTGGTTGAAGAATTATTGAAAATATGGAAGTAATTAGTGTTTACACTTTGTGTGGATTGTTTATTCAAATACTACAATGTAACTTTCCTGTGTATGCAATACTGTTGTGTATGTAGTACAAGATACATTTTTTTTTTCTCAGATCATTCAAATTACAAAGGTTTCTTTGTGATTTTAGGTGATGGTATATTTCATTTTAAAAGACAACTTGCCCTTCTAAATATTATCGGCATTGCAAACCAAAATTGCTTTTGTTCTCCAAACTTGTTATAGGTTCTATTTTGACCACTGTGTAGAGAAGTATTTAACCTGGTTTTGAAAGCTGGAAATGAAAGATTTATTAAAGTAAGATCATTTCTATCTGACCGCATGGTCATAACAGGGATGGGGGAGAAGGGTGTGGAACTATACACTATCAGTGCTTCACAATGCTGGATTGCTGATTCACATGTTTGTTGAAACCAATTTTTTTTTAAATTACCTGCTTTCAGGATGAAATGTATCACTTACCATCAAGCATTGGTTTTCAAAATTGCATGTCTCATGAGAAATAAGAGAAAATCTGTAGTTTAGAATCAAATCACATAATTCTATTGGAGAAAAAAGAGATTAAATAATGAATGATTTGCCTTGTCTTTTAAATATTGTAAGGCAAAATAAAAGCATTTACTCAATACTGAGGTTCATTGATTTTTAAAAAGAAATATACCAAAATATGCAATTGCCCTATTTTTAGAGTGTCAAAGTAGGGTGAAGGGAGAAACTGCGGCTACAGTTACGTAGGTGCAGAGTAACATTAACTGATCAAATAATACGATCTTTAAAAACTGGCCATTTACAAGAGAACCAGGCAAACTTATTAGCTATGTTTGAAGATTTGAAAATATTGAAGAACTTGAAACCTCACATGTCCAACAGAAAGATTACAGATTATTTATATTTCAAATATTTGTTGAAAATACTAAAATGTAGGATAACATGGTCTTTATTCTATTAATTGGATGCAGTGCCCAGGGACAAACCTCTTTAACATGACTTTTACGGAAAAGGAATTTTTGGGTGCCTCAGTGGCTCAGTGGGTTAAAGCCTCTGCCTTCAGCTCAGGTCATGATCCCAGGGTCCTGGGATCGAGCCCCGCATCAGGCTCTCTGCTCAGCAGGGAGCCTGCTTCCTCCTCTCTCTCTGCCTGCCTCTCTGCCTACTTGTGATCTCTGTCTGTCAAATAAATAAATAAATTTTTAAAAATTTTTTTCAACATTCTTTCTGTAGGATGACTTCAGACAATTTTTTCTTATGTTTTGACTGAGTACCCCATTTGATGGTGTATAGTTAAATATAAGTGGATAATTATTGTGAGACTTTGCTAAGATTATCTTTACTCAGTGACCTTCTATTTAATCTCAAATACATGTAAGGCAATGAAAGGTTAGCAATGATGAATATTCTCTACTATCAGTATTGCAATAGATAATAAAATGTTATTCATGTCATTAATTTGAATTTCCTTCATTGCTACCTCTATCCAAGTATTTTTAAAAAGATTCTACTTATTTATTTATTTATTTATTTGAGAGAGAGAACATGCGTGCAGGAGCTTGGGGAAAGGGCAGAGGGAAAGGGAGAAACAGACCCTGCTGACTAGGGGCTCCATTCCAGGACCCCAAGATCATGACCTGAGTCAAAAGCAGATGCTTAACTGACTGAGCCACCCAGACATCCCTCTATCCAAATATTTTTAAGGACACAGTAACAAAAGCTGGTTTTGTAACTTATATAGTTCAGCCGCTAGCATGAAATAATAAAGAAACATATACTGAACTTCCTTTCAATAAACCAGAGCAATAGGTGTGTATTTATAATTAACAGAATGAAACTGATGCTTCAGAGAGCCCTCACTCAGCCCCTAAGTGTTTCCCTAAAAATGAGTTCTCATGGTCATGCCTCTTCATAAAATGTACAAAAGCAAGATGTTTTGGTCACAATTCTAAAAGATTTGTCTTTCCAATCCAGCTTTCTCCCTGTCACACTCCCCTTCCTCTCATGTGACTGACATTTATAGAATTGGAAAGGTATAAAAAGGTGACTAAAGAAAACATACCTAGAAGTAGATGAATAAAAATAATGTATAATTAACATTTATTAAGTGTTTGCCACCTTGCTAGGCTCTTTGGAGATAATTTCACTTATCTTCCAGTAAAATACTGTGAATCATGTAGTCATACTATCAAAGGAAATTATTTTCAGAATAAAGGTAATTATGTTTAATTTATTAGTATATGAAAACAGCCTAGAGGAACCTGGGTGGCTCAGTGGGTTAAAGCCTCTGCCTTCGGCTCAGGTCATGATCCCAGGGTCCTGGGATCGAGCCCCGAATTGGACTCTCTGCTCAGCAGGGAGCCTGCTTCCCCTCTCGCTCTCTGCCTGCCTCTCTGTCTACTTGTGATCTCTATCAAATAAATAAATAAAATCTTTTAAAAAAACAGCCCATATTATTTTAAATGTCTATAATGCTTAAACTTTTGCCTTTGACAGAATAGTAATTCTTCAATGAGAGATTAGACAGAAAATTTATAATTCATTCTAAAAGTACGTTTTATCTGTTTTGCCCTAGCTCCTGGTTTAAGTACCAACTAAAGTTAAGGAAACAGAATAGAAGAACATCAGAAATATTTTAAGCTATCAATTGTGAGGACTTTTGGATGATAGGAAGCAAATGTTATTTATATGTAACATACAATATTGTGTATGTGATCTATCTATAACTATGTATCTTGAATATGAGATAAACCTCACATATAAGACACCAAAAGCAATTTTTAGTCTTCCTGGGAAAAATGTGGAGATACCACATGTAAGGACAACAAATACACAGGACAATGTCTGTTTATCATTTAATAGGACTGAAACCCCAGATAGACTCATGCGCATTTCCCTTCTCCCTGCAGAGTGTATCTAAAAGAGTGGGTTATATGCAGGAAAAGGATTCTTATTCATGTATTTACTCGACAGAGAGAGATCACAAGTAGGCAGAGAGATGGGGGAAGCTGGCTCCCTGCTGAGCAGAGAGCCCGATGCAGGACTCCATCCCAGGACCCTGAAATCATGACCTGAGCCGAAGGCAGCAGCTTAACCTGCTGAACCACTCAAGCGCCCTGGAAGAAGATTCTTAATGGCTACTATTAATGCTAAAGAGAGAAACCAAAAATTTGAACTTCACAAAACTACAACAAATTTAGAACAGGAAACAAATAAACAAAACAAAACTGTAGCTCTAGCATGAAATGAAGTATACAATAGTACTTCATACATAAAAATATTTTTGGTTTGTTTTAATCCAAAGATTTCACACCATCAATTGAATATTGCCTAAATCTGAGGAAACAAAGGGTGAAGTATTAGTATGTGATAATGTGACCATAGTGAGAAACTCTCTCTCTCTCTCTCTCTCTCTCTCTCACACACACACACACACACACACACAACCACCCACCCAGCAGGCACACCTACCCACTTAGCTAGTGGGAATGGCTTGGGGGAAGAAAGCAGTGGGGCAGCTGAGAGGCGTTTCTCCTTTTTTAATCTCTGTTTCTCTTTAAAAATGTATATTGCTTCTCTTTTGACAGTTTTCTTTTAAAATCCTGTTTTCACATTTGTGTACATTTAGGACTGTCACTTAAAAAGTTGCTTTAGCATCTGACCACTAGGGGGTACCCTCACTGCACATTTTGCTATACAACTGCTTAGGCGGTGATCCTGACAGGAGTGCAGTAAGATAAATTTTACTTTTGACTAATTTCAATTCTAAATTTGTTTTGCTATTGTTTTTTCTTTTTAACCTCTGACCCAAGGACTTGACATCATTGCATTCTTCACTGTGAAACGCTAAGACACTTTTTCTAAGTGGTGTTAATATTCAGGCAACTTGGGAGTGTTTCCTGAGGAGAAGAGAACGCTGAGCTTAAACAGCTCCTTCTAATTCTGCATCAGATTTTTGTTCTCTTCAGGCAACACAAAAACCCACATGGGTATGTGGCATCACATTATGTCAGTTTAATATAGTGGCTTCTATTTAATGAAATATCCGCCATTTATTATGCTGAATAACGTATTATATTTAAAATATCCATGTGAAAATAAAATCTGTTGGCCCATTTAATTTAAAAATATTATTACCACTAATGTAAAGGACTGATATTTTATTTGTTAATCTATTATGCCATTTAAAACATTTTTAATAATGCATTTCCATTCGAGTTTTATATAATTGCTCTTACAAGTGACGAACAGCTTACAGCAAAGTTCTACCATGATTTCCCTTAACAAAATAATGACATACTAATCGACTGAAATTCATAAAAAAAAACCTGATTATAATATTTCCATGAGGGCAATGAGAGTAAATGAACTCTATTTCTTGTATTTAAGCAATTATCAACACACAAATTCAGGATATTTAATACATTACCAGGATAAAACTACAGATACATGTTTTAGTTTTAGAAAATGTCAGGGCTGGGGCGCCTGGGTGGCTCAGTGGGGTAAGCCGCTGCCTTCGGCTCAGGTCATGATCTCAGGGTCCTGGGATCGAGCTCCGCATCGGGCTCTCTGCTCAGCGGGAGCCTGCTTCCTTCTCTCTCTCTCTCTCTCTCTCTCTCTCTGCCTGCCTCTCTGCCTACTTGTGATCTCTGTCAAATAAATAAATAAAATCTTTAAAAAAAAAAGAAAATGTCAGGGCTAATTTGGGAAGACCTTAAAATGTGAAGAAAAGGTTAGTAGGTACATTGTCTACATTGCCCATTCAGGTTTCTACATCTTTCATTGGCTTTGAGATATATTAAAATTTTGTTAAGTTGTAGAAAAATGAATGCAGGTAATTTTTGTCCATAAGATGGAAATTAATTGTTCCTAGTGGAATGTAATGGATTATTGTTCTGTGGATGGGTCTTTTTTTTTAAACGTATTTGTAAATTCATTTCAGAATTTATTTCCTGTGTATGTGTGCTTCTTGTGATTCTCCTCCGAATTGGTTTTAATGGTTCCCACATTCATCAGCAAAATCTTTGAAACATGTTTACTTTACACGTTATATTTTTAAAAGACATGATTTTGCCATGAAATGTATGGTTTAAGTTAATGAGTGAGGATTCAGATCAACAAATATGATCAGTTTCCATTAAAAGAGAAATTATGCCAAAATTTGAAAAAAAAAATTATAAAAACTGTGTAATAAGACCCGTCTTTTAAATATATTAAAATACAGCATGAGTTTTTATAGATAAGCCTTTTAATGCCATTTTCCTTACTCAGCCATGGCTCCAAGAGCTCAAACACAAACAGTGATAAATCCCCATAATCAATGTCAATGTCATATATATTTTTCAATATTTTAAAATAAAATGCACATGCATTTTAGATATATGCAAGATACTTAGATAATAAGATATGCAGAAATATGTATTACTCCTGTTACAGTATAATTCAATCACACTTCTCTGCTCCCCTGCCTTCCGACTTGCTCCCTTCTGAATCCTGTTGTAACAGTCTCAAACACACGTTTGTACCACAGTTACAGGTAGGGAAGAGTGATTCCCTGATGTCATCAAATCTGTTTTTCTGATGCCGTCATCATGTTTGGATGTATGACTGGTAAGATGTTAAGAGTGCCTACAAGAATAGATCCTCGGTTTTAGGGCATTATATGTGAGCACAAAAGAGCTGGTCCTCCCTGGAGATGGCCCACATTGCAGAGCCATTTAAAAATTTCATCTTCGAAGAAATGCCGTTCCTTCTAAACTAACAACTCTTGGGCCTCAGTACGTGACAGGTTAACTTCTGAAGTCAGATCTACGTGGCCAACGTTAAAGACTGAGCAGCATGAAGGGGCAAACCAAAAGGGCAGTCGCCCATGGCAACAATCTTCAGAGAGCACTAGGATATCACGGGGCTGCTAAAATGACACTGGAAATAGGAGCTGATGAGCAAACTTTACTTAGGAGGTGACAGAGGCTGTTCAGATGGGGCGCTTACAGGGCATCCTTAATAAAGCCAAGGCTTTCGGTGGCACATGACCCACATTCTAAATCAAGTACAAAACCTCCAGTAGGGGACTTGTAAAGCAGGTGATTTTTAAGTAGTCCCTGAGACCAGTGGTTTTCAATGAAGGTCAGTTTTCCCTCCTAAGGGACATCAGCAATGTCTACAGCCATTTTAGGGGGTCGGGATTTAGGCTGATGGGGAAAGCTGCTACTGGATCTAGAGGGTAGAGGCTGGAGATGAGTTAAACATTCTGTATTGCACATGGCATCTCTATTAAAAAAAAAAATTATTCAGCCCCAAATGTCTTTAGTACTGATATTGAGAAACCCTGGCTTATCATAACAATAATTTCTTGATTAGAGAAGGATGGAGTTAGAGAAGTCAGGAACAACAACTGGTTGGATTAAGATTTACTTGGAATCGTAATCCCCGCCACGGGGAAAGGTTTTCTTTGGGCAAATCTCAGGTTTCCCTGACAGGGTTTTCAAAGAGTCTGTCATTGGAAAAATAGCATTTGTTTATTATTATATTTATAATATATTATATAAATACAAATATAAATATATATATAATACTGTCATTGGAAAAATAGTGTTTGTTTATTATATTTATATTACATAAATATATATATATATATTATATTATATTATCCTGAACTTGAAGAGTCAGAGGGATTGGCGATTGACCAATGCCTGAGAAGAGTGCATAAATAAAGTCACACTTAAAGACAGCTACTCTCTTAGTCAGGTGAGACAAGGTCATCACGAGAAGGAAAGCAGCAATTTTAAGACAAAGAAAATGCATTAGTGAGGAGTTGTAATAGAATCCTTCATAGGAAGGCTCTGATTAGATTTTTGAAATGACTCTGCTCAAAAGCATAGTATGGATTGGGTTTGGAGAGGGGACAGGTCTTAAAAAGTCAGCCAGATTAGGCATAGCTTGTATTAAAAACTTTACCAATGAGTGATTTCCAGTGATAGAGGAATTATTTTTCCCAAAAAGCTCAAAAGAGCACCCACTGGAAAAAGAACACCTTCTGATCTAACAGCAGTAACATCATCACCTGGGTAATTATCCCGCGCTGTCTTTCCTCTTTTCCCTTCCACTCCTGTAGATCCCAAGGAACCGGAGGGAACCTAATGATGTTTGACCAGGTTTCCCCACTTCATTGTAGTCCTCTCTGCTTAAACCAGAGCAAAGCCAGTAGAGAAGAGAAGAATCATGTTTTGGACATTCTTTTTAAAATGTTATTTACTTATTTAGAGAAAGAGAGAGTGCCTGGGCAGGAGGGAGGACAACACGGGGAGGGAGAGAGAATCTGAAGCTGACTCCCCACTGAGTGCAGAGCCCAGCATGGGATTTGATCTCTGAACTCTTGAGATCAGGACCAGAGCCAAGATCAAGAGTGGGACACGGAACAAATAGAGCCACCCAGGTGCCCCTGGACATTTATTTTTAATTGCAAGACTGAAACTCCTTTGAGGACTGAAGTTAACTCTGGAAGAATTTTCAGTATCTAAATACATGCCAAAAGTTAGGGATTTTATTCAAGACATGAGGAAGAAAGAGTCCATAATTTGAATTTGAAAGGGCAGTGGAGGAAAAGAATAAATCGCTTTCTGTTTGTATGTATACACTGGAAACAAATGATCGAGAACACATCTACGGAAGCACAGATCCAAGGAAGGTGGCTCTAATTGTAGGATTTCCTTCTGCTAGTGAAATATGCAAGTTTGGGGTCAAGAAAGACAAGATTTTCTTTTTTTATGACACTTGTTGTTTTTCCTTGTATGAAATTAAATAATTTTAAGAATGTCAGTAAGAATGGGCACTCTTTTGGGGCACCTGGGTGGCTCAGTGGGTTAAGCCTCTGCCTTCGGTTCAGGTCATGATCCCAGGGTCCTGGGATTGAGCCCCGCATCAGGCTCTCTACTCAGCTGCTTCCTCCTCTCTCTCTGCCTGCCTCTCTTCCTACTTGTGATCTCTCTCTGTCAAATAAATAGATAAAATCTTTTTAAAAAGAATGGGAGCTCTTTTATCAGCCTGCCTGAGTCTTGGTTTGGTCCCTTCCTTTCTGGGGCAAGTCACTTGTATTCTTTGCCATAGAAGCATATGGCAGCTAATTTCTCAGATTGACTTTTCCTCATCTCCTTCTTGCTCACCACCGAATTGTTGTCTTTACCTAATTATTGCTTTGGACTAATTATTTCATCAACTCTCTGTGTAGGGCAGTTCTTAATGCATTAATGTTAAAATTCTTTTTTAAATTTATTAATTCCCTCAACTGTTTTTATGGAGCACACAGCTATATGCAAAGAGCTAAACTTGATGCTGTGTATTCAAAGGTAGATTAAATAGATCTAGTCTTTTCTTTTATGGCGCATATAGCCTATTAATGTAAACATAATGAGTCCTAACAACATACTTGCTATTGTCCTAGGCATTAGGTATACACAGGTGAATAAAACTAACATTGACTCAACCATCATCCAGTTTAAAATCTAAAGTTCCAGAGTAATAATAGTGAATCATGGCAGAAAAAAAATGATCCTGACATCAGTGGGAATGTTTATAGAGTGTCACAAATAAGCATGGTAATTTCTGGGGATTTCTAGTAGACACTCTCCATTATCAGAAAAATTCATATGAAACTTTCAAATAAAGCACAAAGGTGAACAGGAAATCTTTTAAATGCCATATGGGGCCAAGGGCCAATGATTATGTAGGGAGATGTCCTTAATTTAGCTCCTAGTTGACTATTTTTTAGAAGTCCCAGATTCCTTTTTAAAAGTAGAGATGCAAATAATTTCCCTTTGGTAGAAGAGATAACCCCAAAGATTTATGGTCTTATTAGACATAATTGAGTTTTATATCCAATCCAGAAATCTCTTTCTAGGACTGCTTACATATACCTAATCTGTAAGGCTCTCCATTTGGCCATGAGATCCTACTTGTTCCAGTTAAAGCTTTGATGGGTGTTTATTTCACATGTATCTGAGAGTCATGATTTTCACCTCTTTGAAAATTATACCTAACAATATCAAGTTTAAGGCAAATAATTTTTAATTAAAAGTCAATTAATTAACATGTAGTATATTATTAATTTCAGAGGTAGAGTTTAGTAATTCATCACTTGCCTATAACACCCAGTACTCATTATATCAAGAAGGCAATTACTTTTACAGATACTTGACTAACAAGTATTAATTTCAATCAAGAATGGTTCTTGGATTCAATTTGGGGTAATACTTTATTTAGAATTTTTTGTATCTTAATTAGTACTTGAATTCAGCTTATTTTATTTTATATATGATCCTTGTATATTTTTGTTATTATAGAAATAATTGGTAAGCTTTCATTCATACTCCACCTTGCCATATTCTGAAATAGTTTAAGCAGAAAAGGAATCCCTTGAGGGTTTGATAGAATTTTCTTTTTGGAAAATTTTAAATCTGTGACTATATTTTCAGCTATTTTAATGGATATTGGGCTACTTATTTTTTTACTAGATATTAAGTAACTCTTAAAAATAGATTGCTTTAGTACACTGTCCATTTAATCTGGATGATCATATTTATTGGCATAAAGATATATATGGTGTTCTTTTATTAATTTAAATGTACTATAAAACAGATACTTATACATGTGTCTAGGTGTGATTCCACCCTGGTGGGTGTTTAGTGTGTGTATGTTTGTCTTTTATCTTAAATAAGGAATAATTGTAGATGTACTTTTCTATAACTTGCTAGTTTTACCTGTCTCACTTTACAGTATGCCCCCAATCTTTCCATGTCAATATATGTAAAGTAGACTTCATTTTTCTTTATTAATGTGTTTTACACAGAATTTTTAGACTTAATCTGTTACAGTTTTTATAATTACTCTCATTGGATTTAAAACTGCTTTTCTTTTGATTTCTTCAGAAGATGGATGCCTAGATGGTTAATTTTTAACTTCTCTGTTTTATTTTAACACATTTATTAGCTATTTTAACTTCCCTTCCCTATCACATTTTTAATTATACCCTTTTGGGGCAAATCTTTATCCTATATGGTTGTAAATATAAAAGACTGGAATATCCAGTGGGTGAAGAAAATAATGAACTGTTTTGTCACTCCCTTTCATTTTACATGAGTTTCTAATGTTTCTGCCCCAGCTCTGATTTTCTCCATCCTTCCCCCTTTTTTTTTTTTTGTAAAGAATTATTTTTGCTTTGAGTAGGAGTCATCCCTGGAAGAGCAAAGTGACATATTTCCACAGAAGGATTGTGGACTCTGTAATCACATTATGCTTCATATCACACTTTAAATGTAACAATTAGAAGTGATGACAGAATGTTCTACAAAATATATATTACCTCAAAATGAAGCAGGCATATTAGAGAAAACACTTGACAAATGCCATCCATATTCTCACAATAACTCCGGTCCTTGATTTTGCACGCGAGCCAAAAAGTGTTAACACTCCGTCAATACTCTGAATCGATATGTTTCGGTGTTGAGTAAATGACTTTCTGTAGCCAAGATTATTTTAGGTTACCCTTAACAGAAATTCATTTGAAAATAATTAAGCAAAAAACCAGGAATACAGGATATCTTACAGATTTCCAGCGCAGAAAGCTCTTCCCAGGGTCCGCTTTGAGGTACTAGGATGCCATCTGCAATTGTGGCAACCGCTCTTTCTCAGTCATGGCAACGTATCGCTTATCTGACTTACTGTTTTTATATATACCTCATTTATCTTTCTGAAGAGTGGTTTTGTCTATTTTGCCATGTCAAATACTCACTTTACAGGTCCTGTTTTCACAAGTGATCAGGATTCACTCATAAGCCTGTCAAGGAAAAATTGCACTGGAGACGTTAAGCAAGCAAGGAAGAATGTATCCGAGATTATTGTAATAAGGAGAGAGACTGACCTCCACCTTGCTGAAACAGAAATTCTAGGGGAGCTAGTGGAAAAGCTCTGGTAGATGTTTGTGGGGAGGTTGATCAATAAGGTGTGTTGAACGTGATGAGTTATTCTCGAATCTGCAGATGTTTTCCTCCATGATTTGGCTGATTTGCTAATAGGTGCCCATTGAAGTTAGGCTCCTCACCTGCCAAAGAAACTGGGAGGTGCAGGTACTATCTTCTCTGATGATAGATGGATGGCCCTGAGGTTCTTGAGGAAAAAATGTCCCTGGGTTGTAAAACTGGCAAGAAGCTGGAGATGACTTGTATTTATATTTTAGAGGGGCAGAAAAAGATTTTTCAATTATAAGTTTTCTAAAGTGCTCTAAGGAAAGGGAGACCAGTGGCCTACAATCTGGGTGTAATCTCTCTAATATTCAGCCCGACTGAGGGGAGCTTTTTTTTTTTTTTTAAAGATTTTATTTATTTATTTGACAGACAGAGATTACAAGTAGGCAGAGAGGCAGGCAGGGAGAGAGAGGAGGAAGCAGGCTCTCGATGCGGGGCTCGATCCCAGGACCCTGGGATCATGACCTGAGCCGAAAGCAGAGGCTTTAACCCCCTGAGCCACCCAGGCGCCCCTGAGGGGAGCTTTAAGGCTCTCTTAGTCAAGCCCAAAGTTGCAAGTATCTTTCAATCACGATTCCAGTTTCTCAGGTGAGGTAAAATGCCAAGCTGAGGCATGAGCTGTGAGGCATGAGAATTAGCTGTTCAAGCAATGTGACAAGCCTTTCAGAGGAGGGAAGTTCTCAGAGGCATGGGTTACAGCCTTGCAGGTCTGCAAAGGCAGCTACTATAAACATTCGTGGCACTAGTGCCAGGAAACGATCGTTTATTATTTTGCAAGTTTCAAGCATTAAAGTTATATCTGCCTAGGGGATCAGAAACTTTAAGAAGCAAAGATACTAATGAGCCTTAGTGCTATGCAACCAATTAACAGAATGTGCATGCTGACCCTATGCAGTCAACCTGGAAAAAAATATGTAGTTTAGCTATAATCTCATCTGTACCTCAGATTATTCTTTACTTAATTTCTCTGAGATTGTATTATATTCCTTTGAGACTGAATCTCTGAGATTTATTGGCCACAGGATGCTATATGGTGAATACATGAAAATATTGTTGGGTCCCGGGATCGAGCCCCGCATGGGGCTCTCTGCTCAGCAGGGAGCCTGCTTCCTCCTCTCTCTCTGCCTGCTTCTCTGCCTATGTGTGATCTCTGTCTGTCAAATAAATAAATAAAATCTTTAAAAAAAAAGTGGTCAATGTAATCCATTGTTATACTTGGCATCACTATACTTTTGTAAAGTGCCCGGCCCTTTCTTTTGGTAACACAACTCCTGGGGATCTGCCACTTTCATACCGAGTGAGGTTCTAAAACCAAACTACAGCCCTTATAGGATGAAACATTCAGGGTATTCGGACACCATTCTCACTCCATTCAGAGAAGTTCAGCTTTGGTTTTGATGGTTTTGTAAATGGTGGAAGATAACGAGACTTAGTGCTATTCAAAGTGTGGTCTTCAGAACCACATGGATCTATGAATTATTTGTTTCGGGTCCATGAGACTAGAAAAATATAGAAATTTAGTGTAAGTCTATTACATTATTCGTGTTTTTATTTTCAGAGTTGTTTTAAAAAGGGGAGAAAGAGGGGCGCCTGGGTGGCTCCGTCGTTAAGAGTCTGCCTTCGGCTCAGGTCATGATCCCAGGGTCCTGGGATGGAGCCCTGCCTTGGGCTCCCTGCTCTGTGGGAAGCCTGCTTCTCCCTCTCCCACTCCCCCACCTTGTGTTCCCTTGTGTGTGTCAAATAAATAAATAAATCTTAAAAAAAAACAAAAAGAGGAGAAAGATGTCTTTCTAAGATGACATTTATTAAGGAGTCAGAGGTCAAGGGTGATAATGCCGCTGTGTGGCAACAGTCTATCTGACAAGATGTCAGCCCCCACCGGAAAACAGAGGAGGAGGGGTCGAGACGCATATTCTCTGAACTTCTGAACTTGACTGGACTTGTCTGAGAATCCTAAGAGCGTCTTCAGTCTAGCAAAGAAGCCAAGTTAATCATGCTTCTTCCTCAGGAGGTATCTGAGGGGATAGTACTAGGACCCTGGGATCATGAGCTGAGCTGAAGGCAGAGGCTTAACCCACTGACCCATCCAGGCAACCCTGTACTGACCAATTTTAAAAGAGATAACTTCATCATTTAGTTAACACAAGTTAGTAAGTGTCTAGTATGAATACTAATTCCCAATACAACTCCTGGATATATAAAGATGAAGGAAATACACATTGATCCTGCCCTTATGGAGTAGATTATTTTGGAGTATGACTGAGAAACAGATATTGAGGCATAGAGAGTCATTTAGGTCTAGGATCTTAGGCCTTCTTTACCATGAAAATGACCACCTATGGTTTCTTCTTCTACTTACTAACTGCATACCTAGATCATAGAAGGATGACTGCAGTTGGGGACTGATGACGAGTTGGCACTAATAATGTTTTTAGCAATTTCCTGGACTCTTCAATTTTAACTATCCAAAATGAATAAAAGAGGCACACCTACAAGATTAAATATTTATACGGGCCAAAGCCACTCTATAATATAACAGGCTACCCTCATTTTGCTACTAACTGGAGACAAGAGTTGGTACCTCTGAACAAAAGAGTATTTGTCTCCTCCCATTTATGACTTGCATTATGAAGGTATCTTTTTTACTGGGCAGGAAGCAAGTGAAGTATATAAAGGAAGAACTCTTCATTCATTCACCACTGTCCTCAGCAGCTAACTCAGTGCCTCGCACATAACACCTGCTCGATGCAACGTAGATGGACTGAATAAATGAGAGCCGCATTCTTAGTGAACAAACCCTGCATATTTCTCATTCCTTATTGACTCAGACAGGAAATATATTTTTCTTTTGAAAAAGCAAATTGAAAAAATATATATATACCAAAGAACAATACAGATCTGTCTCCAAAATCAGATTTGTTTCCAAATATTTGCATACTTAATTTTTAACCAAATATATAAGGGCTGAAATTCTTCTCTTTTCCTTTTTTTTTACCTTTTGATCTAATAAATGTGAACTTTATGAAATCTAAGGGGGGCAAGACAGCCGCCAATCATAGGATAAATACTTAAAGCTTCTTTTATTGTTTTTCATCTGGTGCCCTTTGCTGAAGGATATCTCCTGTGTTCCTCTGTGACAGAGGCAGAATCAAAACATTTCATTTTATGGAAGCGATTAGACACACATCTGTTCCAGAACTTCCATATTAAATGCTTGTCCGCATAGACCACGTGAATCTTAAAACACGTGGAGGCCCCAAGGGAGGTTTTAAGTCATATTGATGTAAAAGAACATGTTGTGGGATTTGGTCCTCATTCACTTCAGTTCAATGGAAAGAAACACAGCCTTTGATTCTTTGAGTCGTTAAAAACCTGTGGTTATCTCTGCTGAAACCAATCTAAGAAAGATTATAATAATTTTGGCTTTTTATATTTATTTAACTTGTGGGTTTCTTTTTTTAAGATTTTATTTTCTTATTTGACAGAGATCACAAGTAGGCAGAGAGGCAGGCAGGAAGAGAAGGATGCAGGCTCCCCGCTGAGCAGAGAGCTGGATGCAGGGCTCCATCCCAGGACCCTGAGATCATGACCTGAGTCGAAGACAATGGCTTAACCCACTGAGCCACACAGGCACCCCATTATATATTTTTTAGTGCAGTTTTTTTTCTTCGTTCATAAATTCCTGTCCCCCTTTGTTTTCCATCCCTATATCACCCTACTCATAGGATTTGCTTTAACAACTGGTTTATATTTCCCAATTCAGAATAAGTTTTCCTTCTATTTACAAATATTTGAGGCAACTTATTACTCTTCTTTCCTTCTCTACTAGAAATAGCTTCCCATCTAGGTATTGTAATTCTCCTCAATGATTGTTCTTCCGTGAAACACAGTTCTCTGTCCTCCCGCCAACCCCTCTTCCTGCTATTTCTCTTCTTTCTCCTCTCCTCATGATTCACTTTCATTCTTATGTTTCAGATTTTAGTCATATCAGCCATCGTTATTGTTCCAAAGAAGGGCAGGGTGTTCCAATTATTCTCTAAAAACATTATTTCTACCACCTTTTTGAAAAAACTCACATTATGATTCAGGTGGAAGAAGAGTTTCATGTTTTCTTTTCGTCCCTGAGTTAAAATCCTCATTTCCTGCCCTCTGCATTGAGACTTTTCATGCAATCCCTATTCCAACATTTCTGACTTTTGGGCTTCTAGTTGTCCTTGTTACATACTTTTCAATTCTGAACTGTAGGCTAGGACTGTGTCTTGCTCACTTTTTATTTCCAGCCCTTGGCTTAGTGATCCACACACGAAGAATCTGCATAAATGTTTGTTGATTGAAGTAATCAATGGACCAATGAAAAGGGAAAATTTATTGTTCAACTTGAATTCTGTAAAGTTAGAGCTACATTTAGATTCTGACAGAAGAGGGGTACCTGGGTGGCTCAGTGGGTTAAAGTCTCTGCCTTCAGCTCCGGTCATGATCTCAGGGGCCTGGGATCAAGCCCTGCATCAGGCTCTCTGCTCAGCAGGGAGCCTGCTTCCCCCTCTCTCTCCTGCCTGCCTCTCTGCCTACTTGTGATCTCTCTCTGTCAAATAAATAAATAAAAACTTAAAAAAAAAGAATATTAAAAAAAAAGATTCTGACAGAAGAATCTCTAACCTTTTTTTTTCTTTTTCCAAATCTATGATTGTACATAAAATGGATTTAATTAAATGCTAAGAAACTATAAATAATGACTATGAGTAAGATCGGTAATTCAATGGCTATAGTTTTAAAGAAAAACAATTTTATCCTTGCCTTAAGATAAGACTTTAAAATGTGGGATGCCTGGGTGGCTCAATTAAGTATCTGCCTTTGGCTCATGTCATGATCCAAGGGTTCTGGGATCAAGTCCCCATTGAGCTCCCTGCTCATCTGGGAACCTGCTACTCCCCCTGCCTGCCTCTCCCCCTGCTGTGTGCTTGCTCTCTCTCTCTCTCTCTCTCTCTGTCAAATAAATACATAAAATCTTAAAAATAAAATAAATAAAATAAAACAATTCAGGTTGGGGGTGCCTGGGTGGCTCAGTTGGTTGGGCATCTGCCTTTGGCTCAGTCATGATCTCCAGGTCCTGGGATCAGACTCCCTGATCATCATAGAGTCAGCTTTTCTCTCTCTCTCTCTCTCTTTCCCTCTGCCCCTCCTCCCTGCTTGTTCCCTCTCTCTCTCTCCCTTCTCAAATAAATAAATAAGTAAAAATCTTTTTTAAAAAATTAAATAAAATAAAATGGTTTGGGTTGTTTAAAAAATAAATAAAATAAAATGATATGACTGTTTAATGAGAATATATTTGATGATATATATAAACTTCATTTGAAATATTATTAAAATCTTTGAATTGAAAACTATATAAAACATCAATTAAAATAAAAATATCTGTTGTACACTGAAATCTCTATGATATAAAAATTTTAATATTTAACTTTTTTAATATTTATGCATCTTGCCCATACTGTCTTCCTTCACTCCATATGACTTTCTTTCTACCCATGCACTTTATATTTCCCCCGTGCACTTTATTGCACACATTATAAAGTAATCAATGAGGAACTGAATTTTTCTTTTAAGGATACTATCCATTCATAAATTATTTAGTAAATAGTAAATATATTTTAGATCTAACCAAACAGGCACTTAAAAAATTTACATGAAGTGGATTAGTATTTTTTAATTCTAAAATGTACTTTAACAATTTTCATTTTTAGTATCTATTTTGTTAGATAAGGACCATTGATTTATTTGCACTTTGCTACTCGTGTCGTGGTCTTTTTGAAAAGCTCTCATTTTAAGTTCCTATTCTCACTGGTTATAGAACTCAGCACACTCTTTGTTTTCTAATATGTCCTTCAGTTAATCTTGTTGTTAATTAATGGCAACTAGAGACCATTTGGGAATGTGTATGTTAATAAAGTTTGTAATAAATGAATATGGGCAGTAGCAAAGATTTTAAGCCATAAAACTGTAAACATGGCATCAGAGTCTCTTGACAGAAATGAGAACTAAGGGGCGCCGGGGTGGCTCAATGGGTTAAAGTCTCTGCCTTCGGCTCAGGTCATGATCCCAGGGTCCTGGGATGGAGCCATGCATCGGGCTCTCTGATCAGCAGGGAGCCTGCTTCCCTTCCTCTCTCTCTGCCTGCCTCTCTGCCTACTTGTAATCTCTGTCAAATAAATAAATAAAATCTTAAAAAAAAAAAAAAAAAGGAAATGAGAACTAAGAATCTATTACATGATGAGCTATAAGAAGGTCTTCTGGTAATTGAAAGTGGCCCCTGGGTTCTGCAGATGTCACACAGCATCATACTTGTGATTACCTTAAGAGCCCCCTTTTTTCAGTCTCTCTGTGAAAATCTTGCTTGATTTGTTAACCTCTGAACATTACTGCCTGGAGTGGAGAACAATTAGATTCATTAATTTGTTTCCCTTCTCACTTGATTTAATACATCCTCAGTAATAGACCTCACTAACAATTGTAGTCTTGACTTTAGTACTTATTAGCAAATTATACTTTAAGCTGAATATTAAATTATCATTGAGGAATGTGAATAAAAAGAGAGCAATTCAAAACTGGAAAAAGAAATAAAAACCTATTTTTGGCACACACTTTCAGAGGCATAGGATTTATATACTCAGAATTGTTTGGGAGATACAAGCCCTGTGGCGTATTTTTTTCACATTATATTTTTTCTTAGTTAAACATAGTTTGTACAATGAAAAGAGATGTTTTCTTGAGTATAAATTATTAAATGCTTCTGTCATGCCCCAAGGGAGGGACACTTCATACATTTGATGGGTACTGATGGACATTGAGTATTCTAACAAATTAAATCTGTCCCTAAACAGCCTTGGTTGAAAGAGTTCTAGTTTACTTTGGTGGACAGCTAGTTTTTAAACCTGCTGTGAATAATTAAAATGTTGGATTAGTAAACACATATTAAAGATACAAAAAGAGAACAAGAAACATGTAGGCTGAGTTTGTACTCAAAGTCTGAGTGAAGAGGTAGTTGGAGTAACGGACAGAAAGGTCACTTTCGTTCTGAATACCTCCATCTCTACAATACACATATGTGAGCTAGAGAGGAAAGATGAAAACCCAGTACCCAAGCAAGGTAGGTGTTCTGGGAGATCTTTCCCCCTTTCATAGGAAAGCCCAGAAAATTGTACCTGTTGAGGTGGAGGCAGACCAGCTCAAGGCTTGTTTCCCACATTCTCACTTCAACTGTGAAACTGCAGTAAATGGTGCTGTTACTGCACACAGAATAGGATGGAAAAGGGAAGAAAAGTCTGGGGGAGCAGGGTGAATAAACCTTCCTAGACAACCTTCACATGGATTGGTTACACAGTCACACACAAAGTAGGTAGGCCAGTGACTGTCAAACCTTGAACTTCATTTGAGTGTATTCCAACTGCTGAAATATCATTTTCAAACAGACCACAAGGCAGCTGAATATCTGTCTGCACACCAGGGAAAACAACTTGGATACGAACTGGTACTAAGAGTAATGAGAAGAAAGCAGCATTGACAATTGGGTCTTTTAGCAAACTGACTTTGTTCCTTTCTAAAAGTAGATGACAAACTTTAACATTATCTAGAGGGATCATGAAAGTATAAAAATGACATAGTAAGATTTTAAAATAAGCCAAAACAGAACTTCCAGACAGAAATACAAGGACTAGAATTAAAAACTAAGGAGAGCATTCTAGCACCAGTTAAGATGGAATGACTCGATATAAATCCATCTCTCCCACTGATCTCAACTAAAATTGCGGGGCATTTTTCAAAAGCAACTACATGAGAACACTGACGAATAAAGAACAGTGGAGAGATCTGGGAGAGAAATTAGCTTTTGAAGAATGAACCGTTCTGTGTGGGAGTTTCCTTTTTATTTCCTTTTTTCTCCTTTATTTGTGGCTTTGTCCCAACATTGGCCCAAGTAACAAACTTTAAATGAGTCACAGAACACAAAAACTCTAAGAAAAATCTTTTTTTTTTTTCCTGGCTAAAGGACTAGAAAAAGAGCTGAACACTCCAAAAACAAAACAAACAAAACCAAAATATTTTACTCATAAACCGCGAAAATAAGTCTTTGGTATTTGTGGGATAGGGAGAAATCCCTGAGTGAAGAGAGGTGGACATGAGAATCCTCTAACACCATGTAAGATCTAACACAAGTCTAAGGTTTACATACAAACTGTGCATACATGTAGGAAAACAGAGGAAATATCACAAAGTCTATAAGAAGAAAACCAACAGAATGCTCCACCCATGTCTCAGACTGGAGTGTCCTATGTGTATGGTGAACCCAGATAGCCTAGCACGGTGCTTGAAAACCAAACTGGGATCGGAATCACTGCCCACATTAATTGTGAATTGAACCTAGCTGAGTTGACTGCCTGCTAGAATGAACAAATCAGTATGATCTAAAAATATTTTTTTAGGCTCCAGAATCTCACAATATATTTAAAATTCCCAGGATACCATTCAGAATTACTTCACACAAAGAAGAAAGGGCAAGTTAAATAAATCTAACTTGGTGTTAATCTAAATCTGGAAAGTTAAATAAATCTAATCAATTAATTGAATCCAATTTCCTTAAAAAAAAAAAAGTCAACCCCTGGGGTACCTGGGTGGCTCAGTGAGTTAAGCATCTGCCTTTGGCTCAGGTCATGATCTCTGAGAGGGTACTGGATCGAGCTCCACATTGGGCTCCCTGTTCAGTGGGGAGTCTGCTTCTCCCTCTCCCTCTCCCCACTGCTCATGCTCACTCTCTCTCTGTTTCTCAAGTAATAAAATCTTTAAAGAAAAAAATAATTAACTCACAATGATCCAGCTGTTTGGATTATCAGATTAAAAACTTTAAAATAGGTGCACCTGGGTTGCTCAGTGGGTTAAGCCTCTGCCTTCAGCTTAGGTCATGATCTCAGGGTCCTGGGATCGAGTCTCCCATTGGGCTCCTTGCTCAAAAAACAGAACTTCCTGGGATTGAGCCCCACACCAGGCTCCCTGCTCAAAAAACAAAACTTTAACTAACCATCATAATGTACTTCATGAGGTAAAGTTGAATGCCTTTGACATAAATGGAAAGATAAATGCTGAAAAGATATTTTGTACTGAATAGATACTATAAAGAGAACAAAATGGAAATTAAAGAGCTGAAACCTAAAATATATGAAATATAACTAGGGCATTAATACCAGAATAATGATGACAGAGAAAAGAAAACAAATCAATAGTAATCATTCCATCTGAAGAACAGGGAGAAAAGAAAAAACTAAAAAATATTAAACAAAACCACAGAGATTTGTACCATAATGTCAAAAGATCTGACATTGGTATCACTTGAGTCCCAGAAGAAGAGGAGAAAGAGACTGGTGCAGAAAAAGGATTTGAAGAAATAATGGCTGGGAACATCCCCAAATTGTTGAAAGACATACATTACAAATTTCAGAAGCTCAGCAAACTCCTAAGAGGATAAACTCAAAAGCACACCAAGATATATCAAACAAAAACATTAGAAAGCCAAAAGTGAATAAAAAGGTGTTTTAAGCCTCCAGGGTAAAAATATAAATGCTATAAACAGGAATGTGGCTGAATAAATACAGAATTTACATCAGCAACCTTAGAAGATAGGAAACAATAGGGCAGTATCTTTCAAACACTGATAGAAAGCAAACATCAACACATTCTGTACCAAGTGAAACATAGTTTAGGAATGAAGAAAAAAAATAGAGGCATTTTAAATTAAAGAAAACTAAAAGAATTTGTCACCAGTGTGTCTGCTTTATAATATAGAAAGGAAATTCTTAGGATGAAGAGAAATGATTCCAGAGGGTAACATGGATTTTCATGAATGAAAGAGGAGCAACAAAAAGGGTAACAATTCACCATACACATAAAATCCTGGAAAAATGCAAAAGACTGCCTGTTGTCTCTTAAATTCCTTAAAATATGTATGACTGTTGAAAGCAAAAGTTATGTTTTTCTGGCTGGCTTTGAGGTATACAATGTAATATACATGAAAACTAAAGTTGAGTAGAGAAGGTAAAGAGACTGATATAAAAGGCCTATGTATGGGGTGTCTGGGTGGCTCAGTGGGTTAAAGCCTCTGCTTTCGGCTCAGGTCCCAGGGTCCTGGGATCGAGCCCCGCATCGGGCTCTCTGCTCTGCGGAGAGCCTGCTTCCTCCTCTCTCTCCCTGCCTGCCTCTCTTGCCTACTTGTAATCTGTGTCTGTCAAATAAATAAATAAAAACCAAAAAAAAAAAAAAAGGCCTATGTATTTTCTTTGAAGAATGAATGATAACTCTAAGTGGATTATATGTTAGGTGTGCATAGTATAAACCTTAGAGTAACAACTAAGAAGAAACAAAAACACACAGCAAAAAGTAATGGGGTGTATTAAATGCAGAATTAAAAATTAAAACGGTTCCAAAGAAGGAACAAAATGGTGAATGAGGGTGTGGGGGAAGGACAAACAGAAAACAAATAACAAAATGGCAAACCTATATCAATATCAATTACTACATAAAATATATGCGACCTAACTGCTAATACAAACAGGAAGAATTATAAACAAATCTGAAATTATAGAAAACTTTAGCACTTATTTATCTGCAATTGATAGGAAAAGTATATATAAAATGTAGGATAAAATAGAGCTGATAACACTATCAACCGACTTTTAATTATGGTGTGTTTTAAAACATTTGACCAACAACAGGTGAATATATATTCTTTCAAAGGCACATAAAATATTCACCAAGGTCAATCATATAATAGACCATAAAAAAATCTCAGCAAATTAAAAACAAACAAATCAATTAAGGTAAGTCACTCTGACCACAATCAAACTTAACTAGAAATCAATAATAGAAATATACCTCTACAATACTCAAATAGGACATTAAACATATTTCTAAATAACATATATGTCAAAGAGGAAGTCCCAAGAGAAATTAGAAAACATTTTGGATGGCATGAAAATGAATGTATATCAAATGTGTGAGATACAGTTAAAGCAGAGGTTAAGCAGAATTTTTTCTCACTAAATACCTGTATCAGAAAAGAAGAAAGGTCTCAATCAATATTCTAAGTTTGCACCTTATGCACACACACATTAACATATATTTTATATAATTTATATTACATATAATTTTATATTATAAATTATATGTTATAAATATAAAAATATTTATATATGTTATATATAGAGAGAGATAATTAAATATAAAGAAAGGAGATGATAAAAAAGCAAAAAAAGCATAAATAATGGAAATAAAAACAGAAAAGCAATAGAGAAAAAATTAATAAAATCCAAAGCAATTTCTTCTAAAAGATCTATAAATTTAATACAGCTCTATCCAAATTAACCAAGAAAAAGAAAGGAACAAAAATTACCAGTATCCAGAATGCAAGGATGGTATCACTACAGACACCAAAGACTTAGAAAGGGTTCTTTTCCCAGTCTGGGAAATTCTCATTGACTTGTTCTCAGTCAGACCTTACCTATCCTTTGTCACTTCTGCGGTTGATTTCATCCAATTAATTCTCCTTCCACCTTTCTCCCTTCATTCATTAAATGCCTAAATATTTGAAGTGATTTTAGAATCCTTGTTTTCTAAAGTCAACGTAAGTCATATATAGGTCTGTCCTACTGATCATTAATTTTTTTTAATGGGCTACATTTTTCTGTTCCTTTGTACACGCCATAGTTTTTATGTTTTGTCCCGCACATTTTATACTCAAAGAGCAGTAGAAACTGAAGTAGATGATAATATTCCTCCAGAAAAAGACTTGTTCTTTCCCTATCAGCAAGGGTGAGGATTTGTTTTATTCCTCCTTCTGGTCAAAATTTGAAGTGGGTCAAGTCTCAATTAGAACTTTAATTATTATCAATTTTACTCTGGTTTATATCTTGCAGGTGGTTTCAAGCTCTTTCCTCCAGCAGTGTTTTGGGATATAAGCACTGTGCAACTCAGGATCTTCTGCTTTCTATTCCATGTCCCCCACTCCCAAACTCCCTTTTGCAAAGAAGACTAGCTTTATGATTTATACACACCTAGATTCAGGTCTGCCACACTAGTCTACCTGTGTTATTCTACATTCAGCTGGTTTCTCCTAATTGCAGAAAAATTTACCTACCCAGAGCATGCTTACTCCTCCAACATCCAGACCCAGATTTTTTTTAATATTTTATTTATTTGACAGAGATCACAAGTAGGCAGAGAGGCAGGCAGAGAGAGAGAGAGAGAGAGAGAGAGAGGAGGAAGCAGGCCCCCCATGTAGCAGAGAGCCCGATGCGGGACTCGATCCCAGGACCCTGAGATCATGACCTGAGCTGAAGGCAGAGGTTTAACCCACTGAGCCACCCAGGCACCCCCCAGACCCAGATTTTAATGTGGTCTCTCATCTCTGATTACCTATTAAACGTCTGTCCTTCTCTGGAATTTTATTGTTACTTGCTTCTGTATTCATCTATCCTTCTCTTCCTCCTTCACTTCCTCCCTTCCTTCCTTTGTGATCTTTAAGCTTATCTGTCATTCACTTACTCTTACACCAGAAATACTGATATTTTACAATCTGTTATAAGTTATTAAAAGTAGACCATGTCAAAATTATTCTGATTTTAAAGATTATTATTTCTACTCTGGAAATATATGCCTTCTCAATGAAGACAGTGCTTATAAAAATACTATTTTTTACCTAACCAGTAGAGTAAGAGGTAAGAAAAAGAAAAAAAGAGGCGCACCTGGGTGACTCAGTCAGTTAAGTGACTGCCTTTGACTCAGGTCATGATTTCAGGGTCCTGGGATCTAACCCTGCATTGGACTCTCTGCTCAGGGGGGAGTCCGCTTCTGCCTCTCTTTCTGTGTTCTCTCTCTCACTCTCACTCTTTCTCTTGCTCTCTTTCCAGTAAATAAATAAAGTATTAAAAAGAAAGAAAAAAGAAAACAATAACAAAACATTTTAGTGAGTAATGGGTAAAAAAGAACTTGATTTGGGATACTGAGCAAACAACCTCAACACTCACAAAAATGTATGCTGGAGCATCGAGTGATTTACACACTATTTCTTTCCTTTATTAGATTTCAAATTTGACCAGGATAATATCTGGGCTGGTTTTGTTAAACAATTTTGTATTTGATGCATTGAAGGCTCTTTTGCTTTCTGTTTATTAGCAATCAAATCACTGTACAAATATTTGCTAAATGAATGAATTCAGTCAGGATCGCAACCAAACATCTGGGAGTTTATAGTAAAAAAAAAGGAACTAGATAAAAATAGTCTTAAATAAATATAATATCTGTGGATGCAATGATATTGTAAAAATGTTAATGTGCTAATTTAGAATGTGACATCTGTAGTCGGATAGCCTCAGTTTCAAGACAAGATCTATCACTTAATACCGTTATGATTTTGGTAAGTTAGTTAATATACATATACCTCAGTTTCTTCTTCATCTGTACTTAGAAAAATAATAGTAGCTTTTTTATATGTTGTTATGAGCACTAATTAATGTTTGTGAAGTATTTAGAAGGGCACCTGATATTAAAAAAGCACAATCTGAGAGTTTGCTATTCATAGGAATAGTGGTAACAATAGTGTATATTAATATTATATCACTTATCTATTGCTGTATGACAAATTACCACAAACCAGTGGCTTAAAACAATACCCATTTATTAGCTCACAATTCTGTGGATCAAGTGTCTTGATTACGTTCTCTTGTCTAGGAGTTCAGAAAGTCAAAATCAAGGTATTGGCTAGACTGGGTTTTTATTGGAAGCTCTCAGCTCTGAGGAGGAATTTGCTGTGAAGATTGTTCCAATTATTGGTAGGATTCGATTACTTGGGCTTATAGGGCTAAAGTCCTGATATCTTGCTGGGACTGCTCTTGGATGCTATCACTTCTTAGATCCTTGCCTCATAGCCTCCCCAGCAAGGGAAAATCTCCACCCCATCAAATCCCTCATGCTTCAAATCTCTCCAACGTTCTTTTCTGTGACCAGCCAGAGAATACTCTGCTATTAAAAGCCTTATTCGAGTAGATTAAATCTACCCGGATAACCTTTGTGTCTTAACATCAATTAAGAACCTCAATTATATCTGCAAAATCCCTTTTGCTATGTAACATAACACAATGAAGGTTGTAATACAGCAGGGACTATCTTCAAATTCTGCCTGCTCCATTTCTCACAACAGGAACCCCACAGAAAGTTATCTGGCAGAGAACAGACTGTACTAACAACTATCCAACCTACCTTTCTCCTAACCTTATTGTGCTTGTTCCATTAGCATAAATGAAGGACTGGCAAAGATGAAATGGCCCTTTTAGAGAATAGAGTGTTTGCAAAGAAAAGGTATAGTCTCCCTTCATTCATGCCACCATTCTCCAGAGATTTTGGAAGACTTCAATATCATCACTTAATGATGTGTGAACGAGTGCACTCTCCATAATCAGAGACTAGCAAGCGTGTTTCATTTGATAGGTGTTTAAGCTACTAGACCAGCAATGCACTGAATTTCTGGAGATGCAGGAAAATGGATGGAAGAGAAATAGGTGCCATCAGACATGAGCTGCCTGTGAGTCAGCCAACAGCTCTACCGTTTGGTTAGGGAAAGATATGAGCATTTACACCCCAAGAAAATCTTAAATATTTTCCCACATGTAGGTACTGTCACAGTTTGTAATTAAACATCAAGAGAGTTTTTTGTTGTTTGGTAGCATGAGATATATTCATGGTAAATCAAACCCAATTAAATCAAAGATACCATGTGAGAGGCTGCACAAGTCACAAAGGTAGTTCCTTATCATATTAAAGTGAGTTTTGAAAATAATATGTCACCAGTCAAGAACTCAGATATTATGTGGAACAATATGGAATGAACACAAAATTTAGTTTATTTATAATACATATCATTAAAATTTAGATGAGAGAATTTAGTACAATGCATGAGGCTAGGGAACATTTAAGTGAAAATGTTAATTCTTAGGACTTTATGGTTTTCTTCGGCATTGTTTGGAATGGAGGATATTATATTATGGTGGCTACTCTACAGTTGGCATTCAATAATATTTAACAATATAACAAATTTACTTCTCTGTGTCCAGAAGCATAGACTTGTTTTTAGAAAAAAATCGGGATTAGGCAGTAAAAGAGAATAGAAATTTGCCTGCAGTGAATAATTTCTGAAATATAGGAGTAAAAAAAGGCAGGCAAACCCGATGAGGCCAAGTCTATAGAAGACCTAAAACAAAGATTAGATAGAGAAAATTGCTGGAGAAAATGAGGGTGTAGAGACGTGGGTAGGGTAGAACTTTTTCATCGGGAAATTGAAGTTTGGATCAGCATTCAGGATAGTACTCAAGATAATAAACCTCTTTGTGAATCCATAGAGTATAATAGGAGGAAAAGAAATGAAAGTATATTCAGAGAGCAGAGGACTCAAATTCATTTGGTGCTAGTTACAAAATAGTAGAAGTGGTTTTCATTTACTAGAAAGGTTCATTGCTTACTCCAAGAATATTATCCTCACCCCATATCCCTTAGAATAATGTGTTAAAGGTATTTGATTTAGAGATTGAAATCCATCACTATGCATGATTTAGCATTTACTTCTTGTTTGTATGCAGGACTGTTCAGTAGAACTTTCCATGATTATGAAAATGTTGTGTATCTACGCTATCCGATAGTGTGGCAGCCTACATACGAATGTTTAGCACTTGAAATATGGCTAGTGGAACTGTATAATTAAATTTTAAATTTTGTTCAATTTTGAGTCATGTAAATTTAAATGTAAGTGCCACATGTGGTTTGTGGCTACCCTGTGGTGCAGTAAGGATAGAAAATAAGCTCGTATTGAAGATCTTAATTTTTAAAATTCTCTTTTTACTGGAAGAATTAATTGGTGAACTAAAAATAGATGCAGGAGGCTTCTAAATTTCACAACACTCATATTTAATAGGTTAGAAAACATGAATTATTCCTGTATTTATAATAGCTGCAATGGATTTGGCATTAACATGACCTGCCACTTTGCTATACTCTATAAATCACTAGATGATTTTGGCTGGTAGCTCCCATTTTTTTAAACCAGTGGCCCCATGCCTTTCCTTGCTCTCTGAGGATGACTCCCCCCTACACCACCATATTGTTCTGAAAGTGGTAGCATAAGGATTTCTGTCCTGCCTAGACTTACTCCAACTACAGCTTTTAGTACATCAACAATCTGCCTGCATTATTTAATTCTTGTTTTCATTTCTGCAGTTAAAAACCTTTCCCAGAAAACAAACTCGGTGTCATGCTCTTTATTTGTCAATGTTAAAACAGATTGCTGAATTCCTGAATTGCTTCTTCAACTTTTTGCCTATGCTCACTCACTGTTATCTCTCTCATTGCATATATCCCCAGAGACAGGCCAACATGCTGCTGATGATTATTTTTATCTAAAAACATAGTCAAAGACTTTTAAAATTATCTATAGTCATGATAGAAATAGTCACAACAGGAGAAGCCACAATAAGGAAAATATCAGCACAATAGCAACCATTTTTGCTTCAAGTTTTCAATTCCCAACATGCAAAATTAAAGTTTCATACCAATTTTTACATTTTTATTATACATCAGAAAATCCTGGAGAAATGTCTCTGGTTCCCTAATGAATGAGCAGGCCTAGAACTGGCAAACTGATTTCAGTATCATACTTTTTATGTTTATTTTTATTTTTATTTTTTTAGTTAATGCTAGGGTCTTTCACCACTTTTCAAAACAGAAAACCCTATGCTCGGTCTAACTTTCCCAAAGGAGCTATCAGGTTGTCTCATATGTTTAAAAATATGACACAGCTGATATAAATAATACATAAAAAGAACCCCTTAGTGAGACTATGTGGTGAGAGGGAGGAAAAAACATGAGTCAAATGCATATTAAAGATGTTTTTATTCCCAGCATCTTCCCTGGCATACTCTCATCTCAGTCTACCCACCCAGAGAAGGAAATGCTTTAAGGATACAGCAGAGATGCCACATCCTTCTCTGAGGTGGTTTTTGTGCTTTTTGTTTTGAGACTAAAGCATAACAGGTTAGGGGAGCAAAACATATCCAAGTATTCCCAGACACCTACATTAAGGTCATGAGAAATGCATGTGGCAAGATTTTTTCTTCAAATCCTAAAGCTCTATTTTTTTTTTTACTTCCTTCTTTGTATGTGAAGATTCCCATTCACTTATTCAGCACAATCAGCAAATATTCACTGAACAAGTACTATATGCCAGGCACAGTGCTAGGCATTGGGGTACATCAGTGAACAAAAGTGACAAAAATCTCTTTGGCTTCTAAAGCTCACATTCTAGTGGACTTTAACTATATTCCTAAGACACGTTTGAAAAATACATTTTTCCCAGTTCATGGAGTTTTAAATTTTATAATCCAACAGAGAAAGATGGACACTTAACTCCTCTCTGTGATTGAATGTGATTTGCTCTGAAATCTTTGAGAAAATAAAATCATCATTATTAGACAGATAACCATGTGTTAGAATGAAAGATACCCCCCTCATTCTAGGTGGTGGGTTACCTAACAACTACCACCCTCACTGTTTTCTCTTATAGAATCCCACATTTGGTGGCCATGCAATCTATGACATAAGAAAGTCAAAGTGGTGTTATTTTTATTTCCAGCGGTTTATTCAGGGACAGACAGGTGGTGCACTTCTGTTCAGTGCCATACAAAGGAAATCTACTCAGATGTTTCTTTGAAAAATTCAACTCTCCATTAAAAAAAAAAAAAAAAGATAAGGGGCACCTGGGTAGCTCAGTGGTTTAAAGCCTCTGCCTTTGGCTCAGGTCATGATCGCAGGGTTCTGGGATCGAGCCCCTCATCAGGATCTCTGCTCAGCAGGGAACATGATTCCCTTCCTCTCTCTCTGCCTCTCTGCCTATCTGTGATCTCTGTCTATCAAAGAAATAAATAAGATCTGTAAAAAAAGATATCTGGCATATAAAATGTGCAATTACTTCATCCCTTTGTTCCTAGTTGAAATGATCCTTTATGACAATATTATGTCTGGAATTCTTGAAGCCATTTACAAGATACAAAATATGTCAGGGTAGAAAAGTAGTGGGCACAGATTCTGTGGGCTGCATTGGTACTGCAGGAGGGTGGGGAGTTTGAGTACATGGAAACATCTACTTCCTGACAGTATGTGAAATGACAAAATGTGTATGCTAGTTATGTTAGTGGGGTATTCGGTTACTCAAATCCTAAAGCATCATGACTGTTACAGTTAGGACAAGCTGTAGAATTCTGACCTTTTCCTTGTAGCTAAATTACAACAAATAATTCATTCTCAAGAAATTTATTTCAGTGTAAATTTTCTATCTACAACATGAATTAAATTTTAAATTTAAACCAAAGCAAAATGAAAGCATCGATTTTGACTGGCCACTCAATTAGCAATGGTAATGAGCAACTCACAATATTGCATGAAATATTATTAGGCAATGTCCTAACATTGTTTCTGTGTGATTCAAGGAAAACAAATATGCTTGAATGAATTACCATTTATTTTGGCTTCTCCCAAACAGTATTTTCCATTAATAAAGAAAAAAAGTAAAGGTGCAAAGAACTCATAATGATGTTAATAAAAACATAATTTCATAAATCCATTCACTTATCATCTTGAGTTAATAATCCCCTCCCCCTCAAGTTATATCTACCCAGAAGCACAGAATATGACTTTATGGAAACAGTATTTGCAGATATAATTAAGACACAACCATACTCCATTAATGTGACCCCACCTCCAATAACTGGTGTCTTTATAAGAAAAGTTTGGACACAGATATAGACACATGGGGAGAACATCAAGTGGAGATGAACATATGTATAGGCACTGTGTATCTACAAGGCAACAGATGCCAAATATTCTTTTTTTAACTATTATTATTATTATTTAAAGATTTTATTTATTCATTTGACAGAGAGAGAGAGATCACAAGTTGGGACAGAGGCAGGCAGAGAGAGAGGGGGAAGCAGGCTCCCCGCCGAGTAGAGAGCCTGATGTGGGGCTCGATCCCAGGACCCTGAGACCATGACCTGAGCCAAAGTCAGAGGCTTAACCCACTGAGCTACTCAGGTGCTCCAAATATTCTCAGCAACCATGAGAATCCAGGTGAGAGGCATGGAACAGATTCTCTCTCAGAAGCTTCAGAAGAAATCAACATTCCTGACATCTGTACTTCAGGATTCTGGCCTCCAACTTTGAGAGAATAGATTTCTGTTATTTTAAGTTACCTAGTTTGTGGTAATTTGTTACAGAACTACAGGAAACTAATAATCAATATGTTTATGGCTAACACAAATGAGTATGTATAATATAGTATGCAATTTTGCCACTGCTAGATATTTAGATTTTTGATAAGTGAAAATTGCTTTTCATGCAATTTGAATTTATCTGATTTATAAGGTCATTTCATATGTTAAGAAATATTCCTTTCCTCATTTGTGAAGTACCTTCTCATATATATTTAGCTTGTCTCTATTAAGCAAATTTTGTCTTCTAGATAATAACAGCATTAAGGAGATTTGTCTTGGTGTATAAATTGCAAATATTGTCCCTCAGCTTATTTTATCTTTTGTCTTTTAATTCTGCTTATAGTATAAATGTCCTTGCATGTTTTAAAATTTTATTCAAATTTATTGTTTCTCTTATTGATTCTGTATTTTAGATTATATGGAGGTTCCCACAAATCCAAAACTATGATGGAAATCATCCATATTCTTTCTAGTAGGTATAGTGCTCCATTTCTACAATTAAATCTCTAATCTGTATTCTATTATGCAATATGAAGTTCAGTTTACATTCTGTAAATTTTCCAAATGGCTTCTCAATTATCCATTGCCTTATGAAAGCAACCACTCATCACATGATTTGAGATTCTAGTTTTTAGCATATACCAAATTTCTCTGTGCATGCATATCTCTTTCTGGACATCCTACTCTTTGCATTATTCTATCTATTCAATCACTGGTGTCACAGGGATTAAATTATACAAACTTCATTTTTTTTCTTTTTCTTTTTTTTTTAATTTCTTTTCAGAGAAACAGAATTCATTGTTTTTGAATGAAACACCCAGTGGTCCATGCAATGCCTGCCCTCCATAATACCCACCACCTGGCTCCCCCAATTTCCCACTCCCCGCCCCTTCAAAACCCTCAGGTTGTTTTTCAGAGTCCATAATCTCTCATGGTTCATCTCCCCCTCCAATTTTCCTCAACTCCCTTCTCTCCATCTCCCCATGTCCTCCATGTTATTTGTTATGCTCCACAAATAAGTGAAACAATATGATAATTGACTCTCTGCTTGACTTATTTCACTCAGCATAATCTCTTCCGGTCCTGTCCACATTGTTACAAATGTTGGGTATTCATCCTTTCTGATGGAGGCATAATACTCCATAGTGTATATGGACCACATCTTCTTTATCCATTCGTCTGTTGAAGGGCATCTTGGTTCTTTCTACAGTTTGGCGACCATGGCCATTGCTGCTATAAACATTGGGGTACAGATGGCCCTTCTTTTCACTACATCTGTATCTTCGAGGTAAATACCCAGTAGTGCAATTGCAGGGTCATAGGGAAGCTCTATTTTTAATTTTAAGGAATCTCCACACTGTTCTCCAGAGTGGCTGCACCAACTTGCATTCCCACCAACAGTGTAAGAGGGTTCCCCTTTCTCCACATCTTCTCCAACACACGTTGTCTCCTGTCTTGCTAATTTTGGCCATTCTAACTGGTGTGAGGTGGTATCTCAATGTGGTTTTAATTTGAATCTCCCGGATGGCTAGTGATGATGAACATTTTTTCATGTGTCTGATAGCCATTTGTATGTCTTCATTGGAGAAGTGTCTGTTCATATCTTCTGCCCATTTTTTGATATGATTATCTGGTTTTTGTGTGTTGATTTTGACAAGTTCTTTATAGATCCTGGATATCAACCTTTTGTCTGTACTGTCATTTGCAAATATCTTCTCCCATTCCATGGGTTGCCTCTTTGTTTTGTTAACTGTCTCCTTTGCTGTGCAGAAGCTTTTGATCTTGATGAAGTCCCAAAAGTTCATTTTCACTTTTGTTTCCTTTGCCTTTGGAGACATATCTTGAATGAAGTTGCTGTGGCTGATATCGAAGAGGTTACTGCCTATGTTCTCCTCTAGGATTCCAATGGATTCCTGTCTCACGTTGAGGTCTTTTATCCATTTTGAGTTTTTCATTGTGTACAGTGTAAGAGAATGGTCGAGTTTCATTCTTCTACATATAGCTGTCCAATTTTCCCAGCATCATTTATTGAAGAGACTGTCTTTTTTCCACTGTATATTTTTTCCTGCTTTGTCCAAGATTATTTGACCATAGAGTTGAGGGTCCATATCTGGGCTCTCTACTCTATTCCACTGGTCTATGTGTCTGTTTTTATGCCAGTACCATGCTGTTTTGGTGATCACAGCTTGGTAGTAAAGCTTGAAATCAGGTAACGTGATGCCACCAGTTTTATTTTTGTTTTTCAACATTTCCTTAGCAATTCAGGGTCTCTTCTGATTCCATACAAATTTTAGGATTATTTGCTCCAACTCTTTGAAAAATACCAGTGGAATTTTGATTGGAATGGCATTAAAAATTATAGATTGCTCTAGGCAGTATAGACATTTTAACAATGTTTATTCTTCCGATCCAAGAGCATGGAATGGTCTTCCAACTTTTTGTGTCTTCTTCAATTTCTTTCATGAGTGTTCTGTAGTTCCTCGAGTACAGATCCTTTACCTCTTTGGTTAGGTTTATTCCCAGGTATCTTACGGTTCTTGGTGCTATAGTAAATGGAATCGATTCTCTAATTTCCCTTTCTGTATTTTCATTGTTAGAGTAAGAGAAAGCCACTGATTTCTGTACATTGACTTTGTATCCTGCCATGTTACTGAATTGCTGTATGAGTTCTAGTAGTTTGGGGGTGGAGTCTTCTGGGTTTTCCATATAGAGTATCATGTCATCTGCGAAGAGAGAGAGTTTGACTCCTTCCTTGCCAATTTAGATACCTTTTATTTCTCTTTGTTGTCTGATTGCTGTTGCTAGGACTTCTAATACTATGTTGAACAAGAGTGGTGAGATTGGGCAACCTTGTCGTGTTCCTGATCTCAACGGGAAGGCTGTGAGCTTTTTCCCATTGAGGATTATATTTGCTGTGGGTCTTTCATAGATAGATTTTATGAAGTTCAGGAATGTTACCTCTATCCCTATACTTTGAAGCATTTTAATCAGGAACGGATGCTGGATTTTGTCAAATGCTTTTTCTGCATCAATTGAGAGGACCATGTGGTTCTTCTCTCTTCTTTTATTGATTTGTTCTATTACATTGATTGATTTGCGAATGTTGAACCATCCTTGTAACCCAGGGATGAATCCCACCTGGTCATGGTGGATAATCTTTTTAATGTGCTGTTGGATCCTGTTTGCTAGGATCTTGATGAGAATATTAGCATCCATATTCATCAGTGATATTGGTCTGAAATTCTCGTTTTTGGTGTGGTCTTTGCCTGGTTTGGGGATCAGGGTAATGCTGGCTTCATAGAGAGAGTCTGGAAGTTTTCCTTCTGCTTCAATTTTTTGAAACAGCTTCAGGAGAATAGGTGTTATTTCCTTGAAAGTTTGGTAGAATTCCCCAGGAATCCATCAGGTCCTGGGCTCTTGTTTTTTGGGAGGTTTTTGATCACTGCTTCAATCTCGTTACACAAACTTCATACTTTAACACTGCATTTGGGTAGTACCCTAATATTTTGCCTTTTTATTATTTTCTTGCTCTTCAGTCTTATATGTATTTTCCATGAGAATTAATAATCAGTTTGCCCACCTTTGAGAGGAAAATGTTGATTATTTGATATGAATTACATACAATTAATTGTAATTAAGTAGAATTGACATTTGTCATGTTGAATCTCTCTATCCAAAAATGTGTGATAACTCTTCATTTGTTCAATTCCATTTTGTAGCTTTTAGAATTTTTTTAATACTTTCTTTATACACCATTTGCAAACTTCATGTGAATTTTATGGTAGATATTTTATATTTTATTAATATCATAAATAGGTCCTCTTTGTTTTATCTTGTAACTTTTTTCTTAAATTTAAAATGCTTACTTTTAGCCTCCTCTACATGGAATATTATCCACTCCTTTATTAATTCTCCCAATTCTATTACCACTTGTAGCTTTTCATTTGACATTCTTGGACATTTTTACACACACACACACACACACACACACACATTCATAGCAGCTGCAATAAATATAGTTTTGCTTCTTCCTTCCTATTTCCTCGGTTTAGTATTGCTTTCTCTTATGTAAACACACTGACCATTGTTCAATAGTAGGAGCAATACTGGGTATCCTTTTCTTTCCTCTAACTTTATAGAAGAAATGTTACTAATATTCAGTAACTGAAATACTAATGTTGGCAATAATATATAACTTTAAATCTATTTTTGAAGCTTCTATTTACTATTTTATAATATAATGTGTTTTATGTCAAAAGCCCTTTCATCATCTATATTTTTCTTCTTAGATATATTACTATAATAAATTATAATGATAGATGCCTTCATTGAACCAACTTGCCTTCTCTTTTCATACTTGCACTCTTGAGAAGAATCTCAGTGGGTTATGATATATTTTCTTGTTCATTGTTGTAAGCTATTTGCTACCCTGTATTTTACATTTTCATATTGATATTCATAATTAAGATTTATTTGTAGTTTTATTTTTCAAATACATGTTTATAAGGATTTGATAACAATGTTATATTCACTTCGTAAAAGGCATCTTTGAGGTTTTCTTTTTTCATGCTCTGAAGCAGTCTTAAGATCACAATGACTCTCTGATCCTTGATGGTTTAGAAAACTCCCCCGTGAAAAACAGGACATTCTTTTGGCTTTTGTTTTGGAGGGTATATGAAGCTCATTTTCATATTAATGTGTCTTAATGTTGAAATTACTCTATTTATATTTTTTCTCTTGTTTGGGGTTTTGAGTTTTCTTGGTAACAGAAATTTATATATCTGCTAACCCCCACAACTTCAACTTCTATTTCTCTTGACCTAGTGTTCTTTTCATGCTCAATTTGTTTTCTATTTTCAGTATATTCCCTCATGAGTAGGCTCTGTCATTTTAAAAGAGTATCTGATGGATACTTCAGAGGGTCATAAGAACTTATACCAGCACAGTCCTATAAACTCTCCTATATATTCTCATATATGCATGCATACAATTGACAAACATACAATGTCATACATACATACAATTGACATACATACATACATAAAAATGACATACATACTATTGACATGCATACAATTTAAATTGTATTGTGTTCATACTCATCAGCAATTTGATACTGCAATGACATACATACATACATACAAATGACATACATACAATACAATTTAAATTGTATTGTGTTCATACTCATCAGGAATTTAGACATACAAATGACATACATACAATTGACATGCATACAATACAATTTGAATTGTATTGTGTTCATGCTCATCAGGAATTTAGAATCTGCATGGGAATTTCCCAATTTCACTGACTGACTTTCATGCAACCCACTCAAGGTTCTACTCAAAATAGGTAGAAACATCCCTTTATTTTAGGATGTGAGTATCTGTTCTATTTTTTTTATTTTTTCTACCTTTTTTCCCCCTCCCCACTGATGCCTACTTGATGACTCCTGATCTCAGGATGGTCATACCACCTATATTGTGAAGTTCATCAGGATTTTCTGCCATCAAGTTTTATTGAGAGTATCATTTTCACATTGTTGATTAGTATCTTATTTGGTCTATTTCATTCTCTGGAAAATTTTGTGGCAATTCAAAAATGATATTTTTGCCCTCATCACACATCTGAAAGTCTCGTGTATTTTTTAAAATTAGGGAAAAATCAGGAGGTTGTTATGTGGTTACTTTTGGAAAGAGTAAGAAAGCTAAAAAGCAGACTATATCTATCAGCTCAGTGTATCTCAGAATGAACAGGCAAAGGTTAGTACAAGGATATTGTGATCCAAAGACAAAAACACAAATGTCTGAATAACTGAGAGCTATGAAATTTAAGCAAAAGAAATGACTGGGATGTTCCTCTTGAGATTCTGAAGTTTAGCTATTAGGTTAGCATAACCCACTTACCAATAATCACAGAGATTGACTTTTTATATAGGTTTAGTATTTTTGGACCATAATCTAAGTCACATCATACCACAAATTCATTTCCTTGTCTCACTAAATTCTCTGGGCCTCTATAATAGCAAATATAATTTGAGAAGTTGTTGTTGTTGTTGTTTTTTTCAGTCAGACCAGGATTTTGCATTTAGTGATTTTAGTCAAAGATTCCTGAGCACTTCTGTCAATAGCAGGCTCAATGATGGAGAGGGGAAGCTAATTTTTCACAGATCTGGCTTAGATGTTGATTTTATTTACCAGCCCTTACCACCTTGTTAAATTTTTCAATTTTGATCTTTATTCCTTTTGTCTCACCTCTGTGAGAATTGCCAAGAAATTTCCCAGAATATATAGACTATTTCTCACCTAATAAACATTTCTTTCTGCAAGCGTAGTAAGAGATCATGCATATATATCTGTTGCACCCCATGAGACTGGACAGAGAGAAAAATTCTGTGCAATGGATTCTTTCTCTTCCCCCTCGCTTGTGGTATGTCTCTTGCCAGGAAATTTGTGGAAAAAAGAGTAAAAATGGCAGAAGTAGCATCCTCTCCCAGTGTAGCATATGCCTTCATGTCATCTTCCTGCCAAGAGGACTGGAACCAAGCTAGCTATTATGGTGACACTCTAGTAATCCCATCTCTAAGCGGGATGTTGGTGCCTTACATTAGCTGATCTTCTATACAGAAATGTTCTGGTCAAAAGCAAAGCAATGCAAATGACAAAAAAACTTAGAAATAAAATCCAAATATTATTTCTGGAATGTTGGATAGATACTCATACATAACCACAAAACGAGCCCAGTGCACAAACTGGATGACTAACCTTCCTTTGAGGTTGGTGGCGATGCTCCCAATGATTTCCTAAATTCAAATGAAATCATTGCCAGACTCCTTGAATTTTCTCAAGCATTCCAATTTCAATCATGAGCTAGTTAAGCTGGAAGTCAGGTTCTTCCCAAGTTCACTAGAAGACTTCTTGGCTGTAGTTTTAGACATTCTCACCAAAACTAAGCTAAGTAGGCAAGGTTGGTTTTTTCTATGACTTATTATAGTCTTTGCCATTTACTTCCTGGAAATTGCTGATGAAAATCATATGACTGATATTAAAAAAATAATTTAGATATTTTCCCAATTCATTTCATTATTTATTCTTTCTGTAATTTGTTTTTGATGAGTTCTATTATAAACAACTAAATAGAGTTCAAGAGGCATATTAGTTCTACTGATTAATCTCAGTTTATGTGCTTGACAATTTTGTTCCAACAGAATGGGTAAGAGTTTCTTTTCAAAGGGGATTATGACACTAAGATGAATGAAAACATCATAGCCATGGACAAAACAATTTACACTCGTATATAACTTTTTCTTCACATACATTACAAAAAAAGACTTTTCTATATAACATTTTTGAAAAACATTTTAAAATTATCATTTAAACTTTTATCACTTGAAACTCTTACACACACAATAACATATAAATTCATCAAATCACTATGTTGTACATCTGAAACTAATGTTCACAGTGTGTCAACTATAATTCAATTAAAAAAAGAATCTTAGTTGTATGTATGAATATAAAAAACAACTATTTCATACATTTTCCTATATTATCACTGAATAAGTAGTAACTGTGTTTTTGATAACTTGAGGATAAAACTACTACTATTCAGCTGCTTGGATCATCACTGGATCTAGTGACCTCATACAATGAGTAGATTCAGGAGATTTAGTATGGATTTTGTGTTGTACTTTGGCTACTAACAGGGATTTATATTTCCTCATTTGAGTTAGACACTTAACTATGCACAAGATACTAAGAAGGATACACATGTCCACAGTGATGGCTGGCTGACATTTAGTTACTCCTCTGCAAGTAGAATAATGGTTGTTTTTATCCTTTACTTTTCATCTTTGCCCGAATGACATTGTAACAATTTTCTAAGTAAAAGAGAAAGCATGGTAGAAAAGGAATACTGGACTTGCAACCAGACAAAATATTCAATTTAACTTCAGGTTGCAAAGAATTAGATGATTGAATTAAGCTCTTTGAGTCTTCTGGATATAATGATCATTTTATATATAAAGTCTTACAAAATTCAAACCTTATAATTAACAAAAGTATCATAATGCATGCCCAAAAGCATTGCTATTTCATAATCCATATCTAAGTGCTCATGGTCCATATGTCATGTGAACATAACTGCTTTATTATTATTGGTACCAAAACTATTAGTGGAATGTTGAGTCATTCCTTTAGATGTCTTAAATTTTATATCATATTTCTTCTGAAAATACTATCTACTTATGATTAGGATAAAATTTATGTCCAGAATGTCCCCTTATGTTTACTGAACACCAAGAGGGTTTCTCTTTCATAGCCACAAGGAAAAAAAAAGAAAAGTCAAGACAAACAGGAATTAACATATTTCTATGTCATAGTTATTGAGCTAAGAGTTAGGTAAATATTAGCAAGAAAAAATCAACCCCCTCAAAAATTAAAAAATCCCACAAAACATAATTGTCTTTATGCTCTTATATCTTAGACCTTAATGGAAACCACACTAGATGTGGAGTTAGAAGACATGGTTTTATGACTGGTTATAGCTATGTTAACAGAAAAAGTACTCAAAATTTCTGACCTCTATTTTCTATCTCTTTATGTGTAGGCTATTGCATCATGGGCATCTAAGAAGAATGACACAAAGAAATATTTTCATATATGCTTTGAAAATCATACAGGGTTTTCTTATTTATTCATAATAATTTGGAAACTTGTATATTTATGAAAAATAACAGCTTTAGAAAACGCTGTTTTACATAAATAGTCAACATGTACTAATGCATGGAGTGGATTTTAATGGTTTATATGCCCTAATTCTCATTATTGAAAAAAAAAGGTATTAATAAAAATCCATAGGCAGAATTTAAGATATAAAATGAATGAACAAAGAATGAAAAAGAAAAGAGAGGAAACAAAATATAGACTCTTAGCAATAGAGAACAAATGGATGCTTACCGGAGGGGAGGTGGGTGGGGCCATGGGTGAAATGGGGGATGGGGACTAAGTGCAATTTTATCATGATGAGCACTGGGTGATGTACAGAATCATTGAATCACTATATTGCACACTTAAAACTAACCCAACACTGTGTGTTAACTAAACTGGAATTTAAAAACTTAATTAAAAAAAATCATAAGTAGGGGGGTGGGGAAGAAAATACACCTGCTGGGATAGCAGTCTTAGTTAAACTATTTTTCTACAATCCTGACCATGATAATGACAAGCTCACATGGAAAAGTATCAGGAAAATTAAAATAAAGCTTTAATGGACAATTACTCATTAATTTCATTGTGATCCCATAAGTACTACATGTTGTGAAGAAAATATTAAGAGAAATAAAAGCAAATTTGAGAAAGTGGACCAGGTAGAAGGTTTCAAAGTAAAATAAAATCATCTGAAAGGGGTTGATGATGGGCAGTAGTAAATCAGCTAAGGGAACTGAAAACAAACCTAAAAACATTTTCCTTCAGAAAGAGAAATGCTCTGATTAGTGCCTTTGGGAGGTTAAGAAATCTAAGATTGGATTAAGATGGCTTTTCAGAACCCATCCATAAAATTACACTGTTGTCTCGGTAACACCAGCAGGCACAAGATGTTTTGTAGTTTTAGAGGCAATGGGCTATACCACATTTATTTTTATAATGCCAATATTTAGCACACAGCTTGGTACAAACAATACCTTCACTAAATGGGTGATGAATAAATGGGGTATTATTTGTTCACACTGAAGCCAGTACGGTAACAGGATTCTGGCTAGTGGAGCATAGCTATGCCCTTACCTAGAAATCAATGGTGTGTTCTGAGTAGCTAATTTCTAAATGGCCAAAGTAGATATTTCCTGGGCCCAGGAGCTCAGTGGGGAGGACAGGACTTTTTAACTCCTAAATGAAGGTGAGCAGAACCTATCCCTCCACCACTATCTGCTGCTTAAGCACCTGCACACTCTGGGAAGAAAAATACCTTTTAATGGCACTGGGGGAAAAATGATTTCTCTAGTGGCCTGAAAGTGCTAGATGAGAAAACTCTAGGATTGGAAGCTTCCCTGTTGAATGAAAAAGCAAAACAGGCCACATAGCAAGTATTCATAATGAGAGTAAGTGGGAACTACCTAATAAAGAAGGTGGGGCATTAGGAAATACTAGTTTTAGGTGATGTGCTCATACAGGGTGATGCTTTATACTTTTATAGTGCCAGGAAGTAACATTTTATTTCAAAGATAACCAAATTCTCTTTTGTAAAATATAATAAGTAATTAGATAAACTCACAAAGAAAAAACTTGGAGTTCCACTTTGTAAAAAGTAACTATACTCCAATAAATGAGTGAGAAAGGGATCAATGAATATTTCTCTTTAGAGATGCTAGTGTCATAAAACAAAATGGAAATGTAATGCTACACCCAAAATACTGTCTTCTGTGATTCCATATATTGGTGCTTAATATGCTAAGACAAAAATAGCTGTAATACTGGCCATTCTATTTTTTAAGCAGTTGTCCATGTTTTGTCTTACTGATGCACTCTTATTTAATCAGAATACTCTAATATTGTTATTATAATGTTAGATAATATTGATAGCATTTCAACTTTTAGAGTAGGGAACTGAAGCCCAATGCTTATGTAATTATCATATAATGTCTATAAGGACAAGGAGTATGTCTTCCTTTTTCATCAGTTATCACTAGCACATGACATGTTCTTTAGTCCCTGGAAGGCACTCAGAAGATATTAAATGTGGTGATAAGAGAACTTTCACAGATGATTAAGTTGTAGTATTAGATTCAAATATGTCTTTGACGTCACAATTCACAATTCTTACAGAAAGCAAGTGCCTTTCTTTGTTTTTGAAAACAGCTCTACTTAGAAACTTGATGATAAAATTAATATACACTTCCTCCAGAAAGGACATTTTTTTTCCCTCCCACAAATGATTATTCGAGGAAGACCACCAAAGTTCAGGCCCCTGTGTACTTGTTAGTTTGAGAAACATTTATGTAATCTCTTTTTGGTTCTTCCATTATATCGTTATTCAATAATTCATCAAGTATTTATTGAGGGCTTCCTATGTGTCAGACATCCTTCCTAGCACTAGGGAAGCAGTGGTGAGTAAAGGAGCTCCTATCCTCAAATGACTCACATTCGATACTTTATGTGCTCTGACCTCCTAGACATGCCATTTAATATGAATTCATAAATGTTACTTATCTTTTCAGAATCTCATTTCCCCATTTGTAAAATAGAGATGATAATTCTTTTCTTGCAAGGTTGCTAAGCAGATAATATATAAAATGTGTAAGAAACTATAAAAATTGAAGCAACAACAGTGTTTAATTTTAAGGTTTACAGATGGCTGTCACAGACATTATCTTGCTAAATCCTATAATAGGATTATGGGACTATCAAGATCATGAAACAATATGGTCTGACAACCTCAGTTTAACCCTTGCACAGATATTATCAGCTCTCGGACCTTGAGAAGATTATTAACATTACTGACATAAGTTTCTTCATCTGCCAGGTGAAACCTACATTCTACTCTGCAAGGTTGTTATGGGGATTATTGATAATCTATGCAAATTGCCTACTCACTGAACAGTAACTATCATAGGTGTTCAAAAGGATAGTTATGAGAAGTTACAATCATACTGAGAAGCAGGAATTCTACTACCCTACTAGTAGGATTATTGTTTGGTATAATGCTTCTGAAAAACTGTTTAGCAGCATCTCCTGAAGATGAATATACACATTTCCTGTGAAATGGAAACTCTACCCTTCCCAATTTCACCAAAAAACATGCTTTAGGGTGATTTTATACCCGAATCTAGAAAGGCCTTAATGACAGTCATTAGTTGAGGAGCTAGTAATACAATGGAATTCAACAACAGGAACGGATATTTACAACACACGGCAGTATGTGTGAATCTCAGAAACATTGCCTGAAAGAAGCCAGACTTGAAAGAGTACATATTCTCTAGTGCCATAAATATAAGATAAAAATAAATAAATAAATAAATAAATAAATAAATAAATAAATAAATAAATAAAAACAAGTTAAATCATGTGTTTAGAAATTGAAACAGCAGTTACCCTTAATGGTGCTGGGTGTATAGTGATTTGAAGGAAATAGGAAGAGGGTTTTGCAGCTCTAGTTACAGAATTATGTTCATGTTTATGAAAACTTAGAAAGTTCTCCACCATGAACTTTTCTGTACATGTATTTTCCTTTAATAAAAAGTAAAAAAATGGCCTATTTATAAATAACTATTCTTGTTTGTTAATAATAATATAAAAAGTCACATCTTTAGAAACTTTTAAATTGATTGATTTTTTAGCCTACAACGTCAGAGTATATAGCTCTAGGAGACACTCATCTCTCACATACCTGAAATCTCCTTCAGTTAGTTTTTCTAGGCAAATCTGTAACAAGTGTCTTCTAAATCCAAAAGGCGAGGCCACGGGATCTTTTGAAACAAGGGCCCCATTGCTTGATAGGAATACCAAGTAACCTTCATACAATTCATCTATTTAAAAAGTAGATGGGAAAAACTGTCACCAGCAAAGCAATAGCTGAATTTAAAAAATTCTTTTGCCAGTTTTGCAGAAGAGCCAACAAAAAAATCATCACACACTCTACTTACTACACTTGAGACATGTATTTATGACCACTGGTATTTCTAGTTCTTAAAGAGAAAAATGTGTGTAAGAGTACTGAGTCTTTTCAATATTCTATTTCAAGATACTCAATTCCCTCAGACCCAATTTGAGCGTAACTCACATGTTATGGACTAAATGTTTGTGTCCCTTTAAAGTTCATTTGCTGAAGCCCTAATACCCAGTGTGGCTGTATTAGCAAGTGGAGCCTCTAATGAAGTAATTAAGGTTAAATTAGATCATAAGGTTGGAGCCCTGATCCAGGTAATTGATTTTCTAAAGAAGGACTGGAAAGACAGAGGAAGGGGTGATCCATTTAACCAGAGAATACAAAGACATTTTCCTTTCAAAACCTTTTCCTTTTACTTATTCAAAAGGCAAATATGGTCTTCTGCTGATCCTTACTAAAAACAAAAAAAAAAAACAAAAAAAAAACCGAAAAAAAAAAAAACCCACAGAATTTAGCAACCTCTTCTCAAATCTCTTGGACATGCTTCTTATGAGAACAATAAACACCAAGGTAAGAATATTGCAAAAAAAATTTCAAACCAGCTCCAACACAGAAAAGAAAAAAAAAGTTATTAGGAATGACTTTGAAACTTTTTCCACCCCAAAATTTGAAGAAACTTAGCAAATAAAAGAACCGGTAGGTAGCTAAATTGAGTTGTAAATGTTCATCTCTGCCTTCTACTCTGTCTCCAGCATGTAGAAAAAGTTCTGATGTATGAACTCCATTGCAGGGAAAAGAAGACTTGCTATGTAACCTGTAGTAGCAGGCAAATTATAAAGACCACTGAAAAACTTAGTGGGTTTCATATCTACATCAAGAATTTTAATAGCTCTTCCTTTACATAAAAGTCATTTTCTATAATAATCATGAAGTGCAATGAATAATGGCCCCCCAAAATTGAGAAAGTTACTGAACTTCATGTAAAAAAAAAGAAATTAAATGAAATTTATAGTATAGAGGAGACAAAAGCATCACTCTTTAATAATTGCTATTTTTTAGTTAATAAAATTGACTTTTTTTGAGCAGTTTTTGGTTCACAGCAAAAGTGACTGGAAAGTACAGAGTTCCTATATACTTCCTATCCCCACACCCCTGCTATCAATATTCTGCATCAGGGATATATCTGTTAAATTCAGTGAACCTATACTGACACATCATATCACCGAATATCTATAGATTCTATTAGGATTCACTCTTGGTGCTTATATTCTATGGATTTGAACAAATATGTGATAACATATCGACCATTTATAGAGTATTTTCACTTTGCTAAAAATCTTTTTTGCTCTGCCTATTCATCCTGTTAACTCCTGGCAACCACAGATCTTTTTACTGTCTCCACAGTTTTGCCTTTTTCAGAATATCATATAGTTGAATTATGAAGTATGTAGCCTTATTAGATTGGCTTCTTTCACATAGTAATATGCATTTAAGTTTTTGCCATGTCTTTCATGGCTTCATAGCTCATTTCTTTTTAGTGCCAAATAATACTCCATTACAGAAGTCTATTTATTAATTTGCCTCCTGAAGGACATCTTGGCCCCTTCGACATATTGGCAAATAGGAATAACATTGCCATAAACACAAATGTATGGTGTTTGGACACAAATTTCCAACTTGGAGTTGAACTGAATTATAAGGAGTGTGATTGCTGAATCATATAGTAAGAGTATGTTTAGTTTTGTGAAACACTGCAAAACTGTTTTCCAAATTAGCTGTACATTCTGAATTCCCATCAACAATAAATGAAATTGACTGTTGCTCTATATCCTAGCCAGCATACGGTTACTGTCAATATTTTGGGATTTGGCCATTTTAATAGGTGTGTAGTGGTACCTTGTTATTTTAATTTGCAGTTGCCTAATGGCATATGGTATTGAACATCTTTTCATATGTCATCTGCTTAATTTCTTTGGTGAGGTGTCTATTAAGGTTTTTGGTCCATTTTTATTTTTTTATTTTTTATTGTTGAGCTTTAAGAGTTGTTTGTATATTTTAGGTAACAGTCCTTTGTCAGATGTATCTTTTGCAAATACTTTCTCCCCATCTGTGTCTTGGCATGTCTTCTCATTCTCTTGACATTGTCTTTTGCAGAGCAGAAGTTTTTAGTTTTAATGAATCCAGCTCATCAATTATTTCTATCATGTTTAACGTCTTAGGTGTTTCTATCTAAAAAGCCACTCCCATATTCAAGATACTGTAGGTTTTCCTCTGCATAACTTTCTGGGAGTATTACTATTTTTAGTTTTATATTTGAGTCTCTGATCCATTTTTGACTTAATTTTTATGATAGGTTAATTTTTTGTCAGATTTTTATGAAAGGCTAATTCTTGTCAGATTTTTGTCTAGATACTTCTTCTTTTTTCCCATATGTATGTATATATGTAAACATATATGTATACATATATATATATATATCTCCAGTTGTTCTAATACTATTTGTTTAAAAACTACCTTTACTCCATTGTGCTGCCTTTGCTTGCTTTATCAAAGATCAGTTGAGTTATTTATGTGGTTTTATTAATTCTAGGGGATATTTATCTAACATTTTGAACTTTGATCCCTTGTTTGTAGTTTTACATAAAATATTATAAAATAATTTTGACATCATAACTGGATTTTAATAAAACTAATTTTAATGATTTTGGAAACCAGTAAATTGTACCATTGATATAAAATTTTTCTTAATTCATTCTTTAGTTTTAAAACAATCAAAATTTTAAAAAGAATTTCTACTTTATTTTAAAAGATTTTATTCTATAAAATTTTAAATCTTTATTTTAAAGATTTTCAAATTCAGTAAACTAAGTCATTTATGAACTAAAATACTGCCAATGTAGATATAGCAAATGAAAATACAGCAAATAAAAATTTGAACTTCTGACAAATAACAAAATTATTCTTTTTTATTATGTGTTCCTAAATATTGCAAGAGACATATTTACAATTTAAAAAGAAATCACTCTTTTTCTAATTTTAAATTTAAATTTAACTGGAAATTCTGTATTTTAGCCTCAGAACATTTACCAAACAAAAGTAATTCACCTAACTATTAACATGTAAATGATTTCAATTTTTCTTTTTCTTTCTTTTTTAATTTAAATTCAGTTAATTAACATGTAGTGTATTATTAGTTTCAGAGCTGGAGTTCAGTGATTTATCAGTCTTATATAACACCCAGTGCTCCTTACATCACGTGCCCTCCTTAATGTCTATCACCCAGCTACCCTATGTCTCTACCCACCTCCCCTCCGCAACCTTCAGTTTGTTTCCTGAGATTAAGAGTCTCTTATGGTTTTTCTCCATCTCTGATTTTACCTTATTTTATTTTCCCTCCCTTCCCCTATGCTCCTTTGTTTTATTTCTTAAATTCCACATATGAGTGAAATCATATGATAATTGTCTTTCTCTCATTGACTTATTTCACTTAGCATAATAGTTCCATTCTATTCTTCTAGTTCCATCCACTTCATTGCAAATGTCAAGATTTCATTTTTTCTGATGGCTGCATAATATTAATAAATAAATCATATATATATATACCTCACATCTTCTTTATCCATTCATCTGTCAATGGACATGTGGGCTCCTTCCATAGTTTGGGTATTGTGGACATTGTTGCTATAAACATTGGGGTGCAAGTGCCCTTTGGATCACCACATTTTTATCTTTGGGGTAAATACCTACTAGTGCGATTGCTGGGTCACAGGGCAGCCATACTTTCAACTTTTTTGAGGAACCTCCATACTGTCTTCCCAAGTGGCTGTACCAGCTTGCCTTCCCACCAACAGTGTAGGTAAGAGGGTTCCCTTTTCTCTGCATCCTCACCAACATCTGTCATTTCCTGACTTGTTAATTTTAGCCATTCTGACGGGTGTGAGATGATATCTCATTGTGGTTTTAATTTGTATGTCCTAATGCTGAATGATGTTGAACATTTTTTCATGTGTCTGTTGGCCGTTTTTATGTCTTTTTTTTTTTTTTTTTTGAGAAATGTCTGTTCATGTCTTCTCTCACTTCCTTGATTAGATTATTTGTTCTTTTGATGATGAGCTGGTTAATTCTCTTATAAATTTTGGATACTAGCCCTTTATCTGATAAGACATTTGCAAATATCTTCTCCCTTTCTGTCAGTTGTCTTTGATTTTGTTGATTGTTTCCTGTGTTGTGCCAAAGCTTTTTAACTCAGTGAAGTCCCAATAGTTCATTTTTGCCTTTATTGCCCTTCCCTTTGAAGATGTGTCCAGCAAGAAGTTGCTGCAACCAAGGTCAAAGACGTTGCTGCCTGTGCTCTCCTCTAGGATTTTGATGGCTTTCTCTCTCACATTTAGGTCTCTCATTCATTTTGAACTTATTTTTGTATATGGTAAAAGAAACTTGCTCAGTTTCATTCTTCTGCATGTGGCTGTCCAATTTTCCCAACACCATTTGTTGAAGAGACTATCTTTCCTGCTTTGTCAAAAATTGGTTGACCATAGAGTTGATGGTCCATTTCTGGGTTCTCTATTTTTTTCAATTGATCTGTGTGTCTGCTTTTGTGTCAATACCATACTATCATAATGACTGCAGCTTTGTAATATAGCTTGAAGTTTGGAATTATGGTACCGCCAGCTTTGATTCTCTTTTTCAACATTCCTTTGGCTATTTGGGTTCTTTTCTGGTTCCATACAAATTTTAGGATTATTTGTTCTAGCTCTGTGAAAAAAAGTTGATGATATTTTGAAAAGGACTGCATTGAATGTATAGATTGCTCTAGGTAGTGTAGACATTTTAACAATATTTGTTCTTCCAATCCATGAGCATGGAATGTTTTTCCAATTCTTTGTGTCTCCCTCAATTTCTTTCACAAGTGCTCCAGTTTTTCTGAGTACAGATACTTTGCCTCTTTAGCTAGGTTTATTCCTAGGTATCTTATGGTTTTTGGTGCAACTGTAAATGAGATTGACTCCTTAATTTCCATTTCTTCTGTCTCCGTGTTAGTATTTAGAAATGCAACTGATTTCTGTGCATTGATTTTATATCCTGCCACTTTACTTAATTTCTATATGAGTTCTAGCAATTTTGGGGTAGTGTCTTTGGGTTTTCCACATGGAGTATCATGTCATCTGCAAAGAATGAGAGTTTGAGTTCTTCTTTGCCAACTCTGATGCCTTTAATTTCTTTTTGTTGTCTGATAGCTAAGGCTAGGACTTCTGGTATTATGTTGCACAACCAGCAAGAGTGGACATCCCTGCTGTGTTCCTGACCTTAGGGGAAAATCATTTAGTTTTTCGCCATTGAGGATGATATTCAGCGTGGGCTTTTTGTGGATGGCTTTTAAAATTATGAGGTATATTCCCTCTATGCCTACATTATGAAAAAACTTTAATCAAGAAAGGATGCTGTATTTTGTCAAATGTTTTTTTTCTGCATCTATTGAGAGGATCATATGGTTCTTGTCCTTTCTTTTATTTTTTTTAATTTAAGTTTATTTTTTTTTATTTTTATGTCCTTTCTTTTATTAATGTAGTGTATCACTCTGATTGATTTGCAGATATTGAGCCACCCTTGCAGTCCAGAAATAAATCCCACTTGGTGGTGGTGAATAATCCTTTAATATAGTATTAGATCCTATTGATGAGTATCTTAGTGAGAATTTTTGCATCATGTTCATCAAGGATACTAGACTATAATTCTCATTTTTGGTGAGTATTTGTCTGGTTTTGGGATCAAGGTAATGCTGGCCTCATAGAGTTTGGATGTTTTCCTTCTTTAATTTTGTTAATTGTTTTATATAATTGGCTGTTCCCATGTTAGGGGCATTAATATTTACAATTCTTGAATCTTCTTGTTGGATAGACGATATGAAAAACTGCATGTAGACTGATGTAAAATATTCCTTACAGGTCATAGCCTCTAGTATTACAGACCTGCTGGTATGGAAATAAATTAAGGTCACCCACATTAGAACAAACAAATGCTATTTATTCACAGCTTGTTATAGCAAGCCACCATCACTTTTGAGAGACTCAAATGTGGGCAGGAGAGTGTGAAAGTTTTATATCAGAGAAAAAGAGACAAGGTTTTAAGTATTCCCTGATTGGAATCATTGCCGTGGGGAAGGGGGAATGGAAACTAACCAAAGTGAGGTATCCAATGTGATTGGTTAAGGAAGTCTATTTGGGAGCACCTGGGTGGCTCAGTGGGTTAAGCCTTTGCCTTCAGTTCAGGTCATGATCTCACGGTCCTGGGATCGAGCCCCACATCAGGCTCTCTGCTCAGCAGGGATCCTTTTTCCCCCTCTCTCTCTGTCTGCCTCTCTGCCTACTTGTAATCTATCTATCTCCCTCTCTCTCTCTCTCTCTTTCTCTCTGTCAAATAAATAAATAAAGTTTTGGTTTTTTTTTAAATAAAGGAGTCTACTTGGCTTTCTCTTGCTGGTCCTTAGTTGAAAGAGGCAGCAAAAATTAGGGAAATTGGCAGTAAGTTCTGACAGTTTTGAGTCAATTACTACTTATAAAGTGTAGGAATAAATATCTAAATCACAATCTAACACAATAAGATTGTGTTTTAGATTTCTTTCTAGTTGCTGCATATTGTGCATCAGAATTCTGGCCATTTCCATTTGGACACTAATTTTTCCTTTGTCTTTGCCTTTCTCTAACTGAAGAACTGAAACCTCTTAAATATTGCTTAAGATTTACACAGATCCCTTGTTCTCAATTTTTGCTTTGTTTTATTTACTTAAGAATTTTTTTTATCAAATTCTGAAAGTGAAGTGCACGTCCAGAATAAAAAAGAGAAACAAAGTGTCTACCACCATGAAACTCACATTCTGTTCACACAAATAGATGATATAGTGTCAAGTAGTTCAGTTTTTTCAACCACACAACACTATGCCTCCATGTCTCAGATATATTCACATTTTCTATATTTTTTCTCCCAAAAAGAGAATACTCTAATCATATTTTGTTGACAGGATCTTAATTGTATAATATTAAAACCAGCTGTGTGTCTATTCAATTAGAGCCTCATATTTGTCATCATTCTCTCCCAGAAGTGAATTAGACATTAACATCAGCTGCTGAGGAAATGTGCTCACATAGGCACTTCTATTCTTTACCTGTGTTGCTTTTAAATGTATCAAACAGAAACACTCAGGGAAATGAATTTGTTGCCTTGCCAGATCTTCTGGCATAGAAGACTCATAAGATCCTGATATCTTGGCTATAAACTAAGCAGAATAAAAATGTCTCCAGATAGGTTTTTCACCCTTGAGATTTTTATGTACATATTTTTGATGAAGCCTCATTGTCTCTATAGGATGCAGGTGAACATGGAGTCAAAGATATTTTTGTGGAGAAATTGTTTTTTATTCCTACACTTTATAAGAAAATCACAGCATGGGTTGACGGAACAGCTATGAATTCTTTAAAGGATATATATTCTTTTAAATTAGGAAAAAGCCACAGAACCACATTTGCCAAGATGGGGAAGGATGCCAATTTGCTAACTGGAGTAAAGAAGTGGTTATTCAATTCAAATGTAAGTCAGAATCATCTGATTCACTAAGTCCAGAGTGAGGTTCCAAAATTTCTTCTAACACGTCAACAGACAATTATGCTGCTGGTCTGTGCACCACACTTTTAGAACTACTGGAGTAGACGGACTTCTGGATAATATATTCCCCTCTACTATGGAAGTCCCATTACTCATAATTGGTGCAGTAGTTGAAACTGGTTTAGAATTGGACCAAATAAAGTTCAAGTCCACTGGGCGACTATGTGGTGCAGTTCGTTAAGAATTCAACTCTTGATTTCATCTCAGGTTGTGATCTCATTGTTGGAAGATTGAACACCACATCGGCTCCACACTCAATGGAGAGTCTGCTTGAGATTCTCCCTCTCCTCCCTCCCCCCACCACTTGTATTCACTTTCTCTTTCTATCTCTAAAATAAATAAATAAATCTTTAAAAAAAATTAAGTCCAAGTCCTAAGGATGAGGTTAATTTGTTTCCTCACATTGTGAGAGCAACAGGATTTTGCCTTGTGTGGAGAATTAAATTTGCAAAGTTAATATTTAGAACAAATTGGCTCTTGAGAAAAACCAAGACTGTTTTCTTACTAGTAAGAGATTTAATGTCATATTTATAGATTTGGAATTAATAAACATAAAGTTGTTAAGGTTTTAAATTTTAGATTAATTTCCATAAGCCTAATGGGTTCATTTTATGGTTTGAGTGAGTATATCTACATTCTTACAGCATTTATTTATTTATTTATTTATTTATTTATTTATTTTTAAAAGATTTTATTTATTTATTTGACAGACAGAGATTACAAGTAGGCAAGAGAGGCAGGCAGGGAGAGAGAGGAGGAAGCAGGCCCTCTGCGGAGCAGAGAGCCAGATGTGGGGCTTGATCCCAGGACCCTGGGATCATGACCTGAGCCGAAAGCAGAGGCTTTAACCCACTGAGCCACCCAGGTGCCCCATCTTATAGCATTTAAACAAATAAAACTTTCCATAGTAAACATATTACAACAAATGCAATTCCTAAAATAAATGTCTTTTACAAACTTTGTGGGTAAAAGATTAAAACAAACTCTTCACAGTTCAAGTGATAATCTCAATGAACTGTTCTATATCTCAAAGATATTCATTCCATTACTTTAGAAACACTGCAAGAACTATAAACATGATTACAAGCTGGGGGTATGCCTTTTAACTAAAGTAAAACCTCTGCTCAGTCTAATTAACAGTCTTTATTCGTGGAGCCTCTGAGGTAACTGGTATGTAAATATTATCTAATTGTCTCACCTTCATTTTGATAATATAAATTTCCAAGCCTTTTTATGAACAAAATTATTTATTTTCAAAATTAAATACTATTGTGACTTGTGATATCTATTTTCTTGTAATTTCACCTGAAGATAAATCAAATAACCTGTAGACTTTTCATGTTAATTTATTTATAATTAAGTGTACAGTGAATATAAATGACTGGATTAAATTTAATTTCTTCTCTTGCCCTGTTTTACTTTGTTGGTTTTATTCATCAAATTCTATTCATTAAGAAGATTTCCTATTCTGAAACTCAAAATTTCCACAACTTGAGAATCACTTAATTTTGAAACCCAGTGGATTATACAGACTGATGGAAAACTTGAATGCACCAGGAAAATAAATGCCTTCCACAACTCTGGGTATAAAACCAGTCACATCCCATAAGTGTTCTAATAAAGTGAAAAGTACCTCAGTACTCTGGGAAAGATTCTGAGAAATTCAATCTCATCCATATTATGCATAGCCCTTCCACTTAACTACAGAGCTACAAACAAATGAAGAGCCTCCATGTTGCCTGAGCAAAAACAGAACCAGAAACTCTAAACATCCAACCATTGCACTTCCAACCCAATTCCATCCAAACTGGATACTCATCAGATGAATCCAAGCATCCAGTCAATGCCAGCCTTATGCAGCCCTGTGTTCAAATGTTAGTCAGTGCTCCTCTCCTGTGGCTCCAAGAAATAAGCATTCTGTTTAGATTCTTGACACCTGCTCATCTCAACATTAGGAGACCTGAACTTCTTTGGGTGCTTTATGGAAATAGTTCAAAGTTTATTGTCTATCACTGATATTACTCTCAACACACAAATCTCTTACTACTATAATGGGAAGCTCCCTCCATACTGTAACAACTTTAGTCTGCACATTTGGCATACAACAAGTGTACATTTTAAATGGCTTTGTTCTGAAACTAAGCTTGTTCATTTTCCAAAACAAAAACTTGCTTGCTTGCTTTCTGGCTGAGTAGGGTTGGTGAGATATGGGAGTGAGTGATAGGAAGGGAAATATAAAATTTGTTTTCTTTTCTTCAGTAGCAGTACAAAACAAATACATAATCAATCTATAAATCACTTGCACTGTGTGTGTGTGTGTGTGTGTGCTCACCTGTACTGTAGCCTAATGGAAGCGATGAAAGAAGAAAGAGAAGGAAGGAAGGAAGGAAGGAAGGAAGGAAGGAAGGAAGGAAGGAAGGAAAGATGGAAGGAAGGAAGGAAGGCCTATGTATGTAGACTAATAGTTTTTCTGTTTAGGGTCTCTTACTTCCCTCTCCTAAAATAAATGCACTTTCCTATATCAAATACCTTTTTGATAGAAGGGCTTTCTTTGTGAAGGGATCTGAGTGAGATGTTCACTAATTGAGCAATATTCCCAAAACAAATCCTAACTAGGGGATTTTATTCCCTTCAAGTTTGTCCTTTTCAACAAATACAAACACATCTTAAGAAGTGGGACACCATAGAAACCAATGTTGGAAGACCAGTGTTTCCTCCATCTCAATACCATGTGTTACATAGTTAATAACATCTTTAAAATCTTATTTTGGAAATAGCTGAAAAGATAAAAGGAAAATATGCTCATTTTACTATTTGGTATTTTTAAATGACCATTATGTCTTTTTTTTTTAAATTAAACTATCTAGTGCTAGGAGATGGTCTTGGTCAGTGAAAATAGGAACATTAACAGATACTACATTTATATCCTCTTTTGTCAAGAAATCTCAATATAAGTAATAGAAATTTCATAAACTAGTATCTAAAACTGAGGTGATCTTTGTGTATATACCTAACACTAAGAAACTTGGCATTCAATTCTTTTAAAAAAAGCTTACATTTTAAGAATTTCAGCTTTCTCTGAAGTTATACCTAATTACACTGAAAACTTAAGACAGTGCCTGATACATTTTATAAAAAAAGGTATTTTGTGAATGAAAAATTAAATAAATAACCTCATGTTCAGCTGAACTAAGCAGTCTTCTGTATTCCAGACTTATCCCCTCACTTCATGCCATCTAGATGGTATAGTCTTTATTGATTATTGGAAATAATTTATGTTTGTCTTCTCTAATTGCTTCTAATTCCACAAAGGTGTAAGCTGTATGTGTCTTCTTCACTAAGATGTCACCAGAACCCAAGATATAATGATGTTCAGTAACTACTAAATGAATGAATACTGGCTGACTCACCAACTCAATGAATGAATGAATAAAATGTACAAAAGAATGAAAAGAAGACCATGAAGACCAGGGAAAATTTTTGAAAAGTTATTTAGAAACAAGACTACTGTGAGTCTAATATGTCTTGCTTTAAATAAGCTTTTTTCAATGTTTCTAGGTAATTGGAAAAATAGTAAAATGAAATTAGCATTTTTTGTTATCTTCAGTGGTAAAATGAAGAAGTGAATGGAGAAAAAGCAAAGGTCACAATCACAGAGGTCAAGATATAGACTTCGTATTTTCCTGATATAACTCTCTAGGTAACTTCTTTCACCTTACCCCACTTTGCCAATTCAGACACTCCCATTCTTCCATGCTCTCTTGAATCATTGTCTGAGTGTAGTTAACCCAGTCAATTGTGGTATTTAACTGGCTGAGAATTTCCAACATTCATCATGTGACCCAGTTCCTGGTCAAAAAAAGTCTTCGCAGCAAGCCCTAGGTGTATACTTTTATCTTCTTTTATGTTCATACTTCATCTTTCCAACTTAATTATAAGCTTTTCATCTCTGTAGTATTAGTTCCTATATTGGAGATTTCTAAGACTTCCCTCAAATAGTTCCACTTCTTTTTCAGCTGGATCTGAACAAGTAGCAAAATATAATAGAATGTAAATATAGAGGCCAATATATAATGGTGACTGCTGATAGAATCCAATTTGGCATATTGTTAGGTTTGTTAAATAGATGAACTTGTCAATATTAATCTATAGAATCTAGCAATTTTATCACTGAGAAAGAGGTTTGTTCAAATAAGATTTACATAATGAAGGGGCACCTGGGTGGCTTACTTAACTGACTAACTCTTGATTTCCGCTCAGGTCATGATCTCACAGGTCCTGAGATTGAGCCCCTCTCCACCCCCATGGTACTCCATGCTCAGTGGGAAGTCTGCTTGAGATTCTCTCCCTCTGCCCCTTCCCCTACTCATATACATGTTCTCTCTCTCTCAAATAACTAAATCTTAAAAAAAAAACAAAGACTTATATAATGAAGAAACAGATAAAAACTCTGTTTATAGTCATACTCTCAAGAGAATGGAGGTGTTGGAGATTAATTTACCCAGTCTTTCTAAACTCACAACCCAGACAAATTTCCTTGAAGAGGAATGACCAAAAGATGGAGAGTTTCCAGAAGTGAATCCAGAGAAATCCTTATCAAAACCAGAAGTATATAAAAGTGTTTTGTATAACCACTTCTCTATGTCCCCACATAGACTTAGCTATACTTTAGCTGTTCCCAATCCAAAGAATTATTTTTAAATGACATTTATTTAAATATAAACCCCATACTTACAATTTAACTTTGACCTCTCCCTTTTGCTTCAGTCTTTTATTATTATTATTAACATGTAATATATTATTTGTTTCAGGGATACAGGTCTGTGAATCTTCAGTCTTACACAATTTACAGCACTCACTATAGCCCATACCATCCCCAATGTCCTGTATTAATTTGTTAAATCCTTTATAACAGAGACAAATTATAATTTATTATTTTACCTTCCCTTACCTCTATTTGAGTTTTCAAAATTTCCATGATATATTGTAAATTAGGACAAAATATCTGAACATGTACTTATATCCATGCTAATATAGGATGCTTAGAAGGAAAAAAAAAAAA